>JAHPZR010052600.1:0-17500 GCA_019787425.1 Platygyra sinensis
ATTTCAATTCGATGCGAGTCAGTCGAATATTCGACTGATCCAGTCGAATATACGACTGAAGTTCGACAGTTGATTTCAACGCCGTAATTTACATGTGCCAAATCGAATTCAAATTATCTTAAATAATTTGTTTGCTCGAATGGGAATTTAAAACACGTCGCTAGCTCTCAGCAATTTTATTCGGCAAAAAAAATGCGACGTTTAAATCAAATCAGCAGAACGTATTCATTCGAGTCGACTAAAATTAGTATTTGATTCGGTGCGTGTAAAATGCGACGTTTAAACCGAGCCGTAGCAGCCTTTGATAGGGTGATAATTTTGTAGTTCAGTGATTTATTTGAATTCAAAAGCATTCATAGCATTGAATAAAATTATACGGTACAAAATTTGATTTGTTAGACACAAAGCAGCAACGGGGTCGACAGACTCGATCCAACAGATTAGAAAGATGATCGATAGACTCGATCCAACAAATCAGAAAGATAATGTCAGAACAGAATCTCAACTCAGAGTTGCATTGATATTGTCATAAAGAGATACGGAGTTTGTTAGATCAATTTCCATTTGAATGTGTCGCTGTCGAAAATAAACAAGTAGGTGGTTACAGTTCGAAGAGGGCACTTTATGAATTCTGTTTTTGTTAATTAACCCTGGTATTTATTCATGTGCTGTTGATGCTTATTTGGAAATCTCTACGCATTTGTTTCTTCCATATTTATCAAATCTACGTACTAGGAATGAGTTTGCAGACCTGCTTTTCAATGTTTGCTCACATTATATCTCTTCGAGAGAAGATTGTTCATTTTTGAGGGAAGTTAGGAAGCCTGTTTGGTCATACATAATAGATCTTTGTAGTTCATTTGCGGCTAGGGATTGTAATGCCTGTTTTAGCTAGATATTTGAGAACAGAACATTTGGTTATCTCAATGAAGAGGAAGAGAGTCTTTTCATGACACTAAGAACATTTGATTCTTTTTGCCGCTCATGCTCGAGTTCTGTGAATTTGAATAGCAGTATTCTTTTGACATTAGTGACAGCAAACAATATGTGACCTATTTTTGTAACTCAATGCACACAAATCCAGGAAGGTTAAATTGTACCAATAGGCCTTTTGCAACAGTTGGTCACGTGACGTGCTTTTCAAGAACACACTGATTAATCATTGGCAATGCATAATGTTATCAGAAATGGAAAGAACAGTTCCAAATAAGCTTACATGCAAATTTCAGGTTTATATCTTTTAAGGGGGAATTTTTATGGACGTTAAAAATTAGAAGGATTTGTATGAGAAGAAGTCGCTTTGCCCTCCAGTCACGCTCCAGTGGTTTTCCATACAAATCCTTGTAATTTTGCAAGTTTTCAAGCTGCCATAAAATCTTTGCCTTTCGGTGTAAGGGCCTAGAAATTTCCATTTTTCCTAATATTTTACCCCTCTTTCTATCTCCAATGGTTATATGCCAGCAGCTTCTTTTGGTAGTGATTAATAACAGAAAAGGTTTCTGGAGGGCAAAGCTTCCTCGCTTCCATACAAAACCTTCTAATTTTTGCAATATTCAAATAGTCATTAAATCTCAACCTTATACGGCATTGGTCTGAAAATTGGTGTCCTGGATATTTAAAACATGCTTTTTCCAGCTCTGAAATTCATTTTGCTGTAGCTAAAAGTTTAGAAATTATCGGTCACGTGACCAACTGTTGCAAAAGGCCTATTGCGATATTCAAACTTCTAAGCCTGTTTACACAGAATATTTTCTTTACAATAAAATAAACAAATTTCTTAACACACAATACGTTGCTGTTTCACAAAAAATGACAAAACTGAAAATGTATGGCTGTAATAGATTTAATTGCCATTTACAGAAAAATATGTTTACCAGTCATGGATGGTAACTTCAATAAATATTCAAACGTTTCTTTTTTAACAGTCGTATGCACAGTATTTATATTCAGTAAAAACCATTTACAGGTGTTAAACAGATCTTCAAAAGCGGGGGCAGCTCTAGTGAAAACTATTACTAGTACTAACTGCTGATAGAAAGCAGTTGCACGCGTGATTGTACACGTGATCCTTTTTCTGCACGCATCAGTACACATCGTGCGTAACGTTTGAACCTGATGTAACATTGTAAAACAGTTCTTTTCTACGCGTTACTTGACATTTTTCTTTTTATGCAATGAGACTACGGTAAATTTATACTTAAACAATTAGACTACTCGCCCTCGTTTTCTATGAGCAATACTCAACTCGGCTGCGCCTCGTTGACAATCTGCTCATAGAAAACTTGGGCTCGTAGTCTAATTGTTAATTGTAATGTAGAAGCGAAAATTTTGTTGATTAATTTGCTTTTGTTTTGTAAAAACAGGCTTTTTTATTTATTTATTTTTTTTAAAGAAAGTACAGCTTTTGCCTTCAGGATGTTGACAAGAGTGGGCTTCATGTACAGTTGATGTTTTAACAAAATTTATAATGTAGCTAGCACCAGTCATGGCGGCTGGTGACTAACATCCATCCAAAGAAAAGGACAATAAATTACATCAGTACTCTGCCGATGATTATAAACCAGTCATATACACGTTACAAAAGAACGACACAATGGGCACAATGGTGACATTTTATAAGATATGGGACTCTACAAGCTGTAGAGTCATATATTTTCCCGTGTCTTTTTGTTATTTCTCGTTGGTCGAGTCCGAAGAATGGCTGTTGGTTACATATAATGTCTGACATCATTGATGTGTGAGATATTAACTAATCTTTTGATTAGTAATGTAGATATGCAGAGTGTCAAGGACACTAGACAAAGACCCATTTTGATTGGTTAGTAAGACTATAACAATTCCCCGTGGACAGATAATTTAACCAAGATATAGTTTTTAGGTCAAGCTAATATAAATGAAGATATTTTAATGCTCACTAGAGGGA
Source organism: Platygyra sinensis (assembly GCA_019787425.1). Taxonomy (NCBI): domain Eukaryota; kingdom Metazoa; phylum Cnidaria; class Anthozoa; order Scleractinia; family Merulinidae; genus Platygyra; species Platygyra sinensis. The sequence continues at coordinate 2,924 of JAHPZR010052600.1, forward strand.
GTATATTTTTTGCTATATACTTATTAGACAGGTTTAGTACTACCGAAACAGATAGACCGCGAATTCAAGGACAAGAGTGATAGTTGATTGTGGCGCCAAACGTTAACGATTTCGGTCACGCGAAAAATCGAAAAGCTGAACGCACGTGGTCACATTCCTTTCTCCTTGCTGACTTCGCCGGTACAGCTTGTTGTTCACACTTCGGAGTTTCGGAGTCAACCATTTTCATGGAAGCCCCAAATACTTCAACTGAAAGTTTTCTTTTACATTCCGCAATGATGGAGTCTAAAATGCTTCCTCTTAAGCTATCATGTATGGATTTCCTGCGAATTAGAGTTCTCCTTTTGCAGTTTACAGAATACGTCATTATAAATCACGCACTGGAATGTGACCACATGCGTTCACCTTTTTCTCGTGAGAAACAAAGCCACGTGACCAAAATCGTAGACGTTTGCCGCCGAAGTCAACCGCCACGCTTGTCTTTGAATTCGCGGTCTACCTGTTTCGGTAGTAATTTATAGAAGCAGGTTATCGCCCCGAGAAATTGGTAACTCTTGAAAGATTATATTTCCATGTATACATGTAGGATTTTAATTTAGAAAATGGCCCAAAGAAGACACGTGCGCTGATTGGTTAAAAATCGTGCTTCCGTTACCAAAAAAATAGATTATGAGCGCTAGATTTCTATCGCGTGTTCGTTTTCAAGTTTTATTTAAGTTTTCAAGTTTTATTTATTTACAGTAAACAGTTTAAGTTGTTACCAGGCTGGCTTGCATAATCTACTAGTATAATCTACTAGCGTCCTATCACGAATGCCGTTCTCTGATTGGCTAAGCTACTCACTATCTATTTAACAGATAGATTGCTGTGTTGATGTTGCCTCGCGTCTGTTCAGTAATAGATCACAGATGACGTCAAAATGTGCTAAAAACAAAAAGTTGGCACACGAGGCGATAGCCGAGTCTGTCACTGTTGTTCTTACCACATTTTGACTTCTTCTGTGATCTTTAACTGAACAGACGCACGGCTTCGCCGCATAGGCTATTATCCCGTGGCCCTTGAGGGCGAAGGATCTAATTGTTTTAGTATCATCCAACAAGTCGGGCAGAAAAGGTAATAATAAAGTTAGCTAATGCAAGTTGAAGAAATATTTGTTTGGGAATAAAACGAAAGAAAAACCGACGAATTTCGCTTCTAGAGGACTTAATGTATTGCTAATAGTCTAGTAGCGTAGCCAATTAAAATGCAGGATTTGCATTAGTCCACTAGTTGGGTGATACTAATCTGTGATAGAGCAGTGATAGAACAGTAGCGTAGCAGTGTGCTCTTGTTAACAAAATGACGGCCGCTTGGCGTTTACGGAGTGACTGTGAAGAGCATTCAGATAAAGTTTTGCCCAACTAGTAGATTTATACTAGGACAATTAGATTATTTGCTCTCTATTTCTATGCGTGATGGTTGACTCGAGCTGCGCCGTCGTCAATTATCACGCGATAGAAATCTCGAGCTCATAATCTAATTTCACAGCCCAAGTCAACTATGCATAGATATGGAGAGCAAAAGATAAAATTGTTCTAGTATAAATCTACTTATCGGGTAAAACTTTATCTAAATGCTATTCACGGACACCTCGAAAAGGCAGAGAAGCGGTGGTCGTTTTGTTAACAAGCCCACACTGCTACACTACTTACTATCTGTCACAGAACAGATAGTGAGTAGTGTAGCCAAATTAAGAATGGCATTTGTGAAAGAACGCTAGAAGATTTTTACAGGAGCTCCTGATTTTTACTAAAACGTGTCAGAAAGCCGACAAACACGGTACATGTTTTCTATTTAACGACCTGACGAAGTTCTGATCAACAGTGAGATATTGTTCCAAGTCGGTTCGCAATTTACTTGAGTTAAATTAGTAACAATTTGAGGTAATTTTAAGGTCGGCACACACTAAAGGACTAGTCGCAGGGACTTGTCGCACGGACTTGCTTCAGGGATTAGGCCCCTAGTGTGTACTCGAATTTTGCATCGAAATCTCGTCGCAGGGACCACATTTTTGGTCCCTGCGACTAGTCCCACGTATTAAGCTGGTTTGATTGCTGGGACTTGTCGCAGGGAGCAATATAGTCCCACAAATCGGTCAATTTTCTAGTGCGTAAACACTAAGGGATAAGTCCCAGCGACAAGTCCCTGCGACTAGTCCCCCTAGTGTGTGCCTAGCTTTACTCACTTAAGTCCAGGCTCCATAATTTCAAAGTACAAATATTTGTGAACATTCGTGACCAACTGAATCAGTGAAGATTATAAAGTTTGATTAAGAGACGAAATGCTTAAGACGAGCGTTGATACAAGGAAAAGCCATATTTTTATAGTATTTATCCGTATGCTAACGATTGTGAAAAGTTAGGTAGAAGGTTCTGGAACTTTTCTGTAGGTTTTAATAGTCATTTTTACTTACCATATGTGCACCAAATTTCTTCACAGAATTTTGCGCCGAATAAGAACTTAATCTGGATCGGGTCAGTTTTTAAATTGCTTTGAAATTGCAGCCTGGCATGATTTGGAAACCAGACTATGGTTGTAGAGAATGTGAAATGTAATTTAGCGATTGTCTTTACTATGTCGTAAATATTATCACAGCTATAAAATAGCTGTTTTAGAGATAAATAATTACTAATTGAAATGAATTTATTCTTACAGAATTTTTATACAGCTGTTTTAGGATTTATCAATAACTTTAGACGATTTTCGCTTGTTCAACTACTAACTAAATACTAGTTAGATAGAATGCTAGTTTAAAACGTTTTATGGGTTCAGGATTATCGTTACCACGTACCAGTCTGCGAGCGACTCACTAGCCGGCAGGGGTTTAATTAAGGACAAACGTGGTAAAAAAAAAAAGCCGCTAGCAGGTTGAGCTCGTCCCAAGAGCCAAATTTGAACTTAGATATTTTTCAATTGAATCCATTGTCCTACCGTATGGCAGAACATTTTGCACAATACGTGTGTTTTGTAACGAGTCAAATTTTTATTGACATTAAATTTTTTTATTCAGCAGATTTTGTTTTATGTTGTTTTATTTTATAATATTGTGATTGAACTGAATAAGTTGATCGGTTCTATACAGATGACTAAACTGGGAACAGAAGCGTGTATGATTAGAACAGTTTTAATTTCAGCGTCATAAAAAACAAGAGGAATAACTCTGACCCATCACTAGGGGACGCCGACAACCACTTCAGCCAATCATAACATTGTTTGAATACAACATTGTTGGATGATGTTGCACATTGCTGGACGAGGTGGGCAAACGAATACAACATGTTGGATGCAACCACAGGGAGCACACAATCTTGCTGAGTAGGGAGTGAGTAAATAGAGGAACGAAAAGAACGAACAATTTACCTTCGTCTCCTCTTTTCATTCCATCTATCTTACGCGATTTTACTGGGAAAACCACTGCTTACAAATCCTGCATAACACTGTAACGCTAAACTCGTACCTAGGCCTTTCCGCGCTCATCCAAAAGTTTAGCGCTACAGTGTTACGCGGGATTTGTAAGCAGCGGTATTCCCAGTAAAATCGCGTAAGATAAGAGATCACAAGCGGTGAGACGAAGGTAAACTGTTCATTCTTTTCGTTCCTTTATTTACTCTCACCCTACTCAGAAAGATTGTGTGCTCCCTGTGATGCAACACTTGGGCTCGAGAGCTCTGGTCCAAAATCTACCCAGAACCTTAGAAAGAAACGAGCGCCATGTTGGTTTGTCTAAAAAATGGCGCGGGATCGATCGACTGTGAAGAGGTGTTTAGCCGCTCTTGCTCTGCTTGAAATGTTGGAAGAGGAGGATGATAGAGTTAGAGTCACAAAAAGAGGAAAGACTAGACACTGGATAACGCGAAGGGGAGGGCCAGTTCGCCTGTTTAGACTTTTTCATTAATAAATGCCGTTTCGTATTTCAAGAGCGGCGATAGCTTACATTGTGGATGAAGTTTGCAAAGACATCGTCAAAAATCTGGGGCCAGTTTGCCTTAAAGTCTCTTCATCAACGGGCTGCTTTGCCCTTTCTTTTTCTATTTGGGGAGAAAATCTCTTGTACTTTCTTCGGAGAGTGATTGAAAACTTTCCTCATTCGCCATACCGTATATAACTTCCACGCGCAACGCACGAAACAAGTATAAACAGTGAATCATTGCCATTCACTACTTGCACAATACCATAATGCACCTCTTTAACCCCCCAAAATTTTGCATACTCATTGTTTGCAATTTCTCCTGGGACATGAACATGTCCCAAGAGTAATCTAAAACATTGCCTATGCAAATTTTTGGGGGGTAAAAGAGGTGTATTATGGGATTTGTGCAAGTAGAGAATAGGCCATTGCAGAAACGTGAGAGGACTGGGAAAGAGTATGGTTGTTTTCCATTGTTGAGAAACTAAGATATTCAAATGAAAGATCGACTAAATTTGCGAGTCTTTACTACGAATAGAAGTATTTGGAGGGGGAAAATGGCAAAATGGTAGCTCTTCAAATGTCACCCAAAATAGAGAGTTTGTATGGATTGGGTAGACAGGCCAGGGTTTGTATGGAATTTTTCAACTTTTGAAGGCTCCCATTTGGAAAATTTTTCGCTGAAAACTCTTAAACTTGGTGTGGTAGCTTTTCATTCATGAACATTTCAGCTGAAATGTTTAGATTTTCAATGTAATCAATATAAGAAAATGGCCCCAGTGCTCTCACGTTTCTGCAATGGGCTATGGAAACAGATACCCGCAAAGTCAGCTTAGCAGGCATGCGCGCGTTCAACAAGTTGAACACGGTGGCCACCGAATGCAACGTTTTTGTTCACACTTAAGAACAAAAAAAATGTTGGATGAAGTTGAACACGATGTTTGATAGAAATCAAACTTCGTTCAACATCATGCAACATCGCGCAACATGGTGGCCAAACGAGTGCCACATGTGGATTCAACAATGTTGGATAATGTTGCATCAACATGTTGGATCCGTTTGGCCGGGCCTTTAGCAAGTACATGTAGTTGACACCAAGCGCGGGAAAATCACGATTAGTCCAGCCCTCTCTATCTCACGCTGTGTCACGATCAGCTTTGCTTTGACTTCTTGGCCGGGTTGTTCGAAAGGCGGTTAATGTTAACTGAGGTATTATTTTCACCTCTAACGTTTGCTGTAGTTTGAGATTACTACAGCTCAAAACTGAAGGGTAAACAATATAAACAGAACACCTCACCAAAAAGTTACAAAACTGAAATCAAAATTCTCGCTAACCCTGGGTTAGCTTAATCGGGCTTTGAACAACCCGGCCCTGATTAACCACGACTGACAAATGGGGGCGAGTTTTCTTGAGCTTAGCAATGCAACAACCAAAGAAAACACCATTAGTATCGACAATGCCCAAGTAAAACGCTGTATGGTGCGCAATTGGTTTAGCGCCTTGCTGTGGTGAAGATGTTTATGCGCCATTACCACCTCAACTGAGAAACAAACTAACAGGAAGGAAAAGTACTAGCCGGCGAATACCTAAGCTCGATTTCTCCATAGTTTAACAATTATTCATCGAAGTGGAGGTAATATAAATATCCACCACTTTTACCGACACTGAGGTGAATAATTGTTTTAGTACATACCACACAAGCTGAATAACTAGCGGCCCAAAGACTAACTTTATTTGTGACAACATACGGACCAAAAGCCATTTTGTTTTCTCCGGCTGCTCGGAGGTGAATAGTACTTGGCCTAATCACCTCCGAGCTAAGCCAATCAGCGCGCGCGAAAAGTACTATTCACTTGTTTGTTATATACTAAAAATAAACTATTTAATTTCTCTTTTTCTAGGCGTGCATCTATTTATTACACCCGCCTTAGACTTGTTTTTTTCTTGTCTAGGTGAAACGTGGTCATCCAGCAGCGATGCTAAGAAAATGATTATGTTTTTTTGTACGGCGTTAAATCTGTAAATTATGATATTAACTGTGCTTTATTTCATGAAGTCCAGCCTTTATAATTAATACTAATCGCTTTTCGATGGCCACTGTTTGACTGTTTAATTAATACATTTCTAGTTATGTAAACTTACTTGTTGTAACTTTGTGTGCTGTTGTGTCTGTCCGTTTTAAGCCTGATTAGTGTATTATTGTAAGCCGCCTTGATAAGCCTAGGTGCTTTTGGGGCAAACAATGGCAAAGATCCTTAAAAAGAAAATTAAAAATATATATTCGTGAAAAAGGAAGTCAACATATCACCGGAGGTTCAGTTGCTATTCCGCTCAGCCATATCTCATCGATTTTTGCGATCTCTGAACTTTTACACAAATACTCTTCTTCGCCTGATACAAGGTAAATATATTCGTTGAAAGAAAGTCAACATATCAGCGGAAGTGTGTTTAGTCCCTGACCAGAGACGCTTCTGCAACGCGGCGCGTTTGAGAGGTTATTCACGCTCGTTTCGGTCTGCGTTTATTGTATTGCATAGACATTATCTGAATAGCGATACTCACTGTTTACAACTAAGTCTTTTGATATTTAAATTTTGCCACCGCAGAACTAAAGAATCCTTTGTTTTCGACAGCCAATAACTCGCTGGTTGGCACATTAATGACAATAGGTGACGTAATGCGGTGAGTATATCGCTATACTCGTCAAGGAACTCAATTTAATTAGCAATTATTGAATGAGGCTGAGTAGGATATGAAGAATTCTGCAGATCAAGGAGGGTGTTATCCACAGAGGCCGAAGGCCGAGGTGGATAACACCCTCCGAGATCTGCAGAATTCTTCATATCCTACGAAAACCGAATTCAATAATTGCTTTATTATTCATTCAAAATATTTTCCCGTTCTTAAAGGAGTTTCGCCATTTCGCTCTTTGTTTTTCTGCTCAGCAAAAAAAACACAATCTCGTCCCCAGCTTTTCCGGTCAACGGTTCAATAATCTGCAGCGGGGCTGCACTTTTGACGTCATTGGTTCAATAATTTTCAGCGGGCTGCACTTTTGACGTCATTGATTCAATATGACGAAGATTCTTTCCAAATTTGGTAAACAGCAGCTGGTTATGGTGAATTATGCGTGCGGTTTTAACCAATCAGAAACGGGGAAATATTTTGAATGAATAATAATTGTTATACACTACACTCGCATAACTTTCTCTTTCAGTTTAGCCTTGGAAAGTGAACACCCAAGCAAGTACTTCAGCAGTGACTGTTATTGTATCTCATTTAGTTCGATCTCTTTCTTGACCGAGTTTCATATGATCTTTCACATTGTGAATTGCAAAAATAGCGCGGGTGCAATAACCAGAAAATGGAGAAAATTAGCGGGATTTTGACTGCCTCATTCTCTCGCTGTTCGTCCCTGATGTAAGTACAGTTTTGTTATTTAGGGGAAGTGAGTAACAGTTTATTCTTGGTTTTCACGTGACGTCAGAAGAAACTTTGAGTTTTCACCTTCATCGGGTAAAACTCATTTTTAAACATATACCTGCTGGCTTGTCTTCAGCGATATCCGGTCAACTCGCCTACGTGCAAACTCGCCTACGTGCAAACTCGCCTACGCTAACTCGTCTACACCTACTGGTGAACTCGCCTACGTAGGTAAATTTGATCACCATCATAGGCGAGTTCATTGTTCCTCATAGTTGTGTAAAATGTGTTATTCCTCGTTCTTTTGTCCACTGCCTAGCCACACGAGCGGCTACTGAAGTATATGAACTCAACACTTAAAAACTTCCTCGTTCTTTTATCCAATGCTGAGCCAAACGAAAAAGTATTTTGGACATTGTTCACAAACTGTTAACCTAAATTTGTAAAAGGCATACACTACTTGAGTGAACTCGCCTACGTAGGCGAGTTTGCACTAAGGCGAGTTGACCGGTATTCGCTTCAGCTCGGTAGACTGCTTTATTTTGAACAGTAGAACACTGAATTCTTTGATAATGCGTGAACCCCGGGGGGGGGGGGGGAGGGGTACTCAATACAAGTATCCCTGGGTGGGGAGGTGCGGCCCGGCCCCTCATACCCTGACCCTGTTTAAGACAAATATCGCTGATTTTCCTACCCTGTTTAAGACAGAATTCCGATTTTTGATACCCTGTTTAAGACAGATTAAAAGTTGCGGTTACAAATTGTGTGGCTTTCTTGTTGTGTACTAAATCAATGGAAATTTAATGTGCCTGGTATCAATGTCAAAGTCAACGGAAGTCAATAATAATTTACAAGAGCTTGTAAAAACTTTAAATTTTGCTGTTTATCGTCCAAGAAAATATATCCCATTAAAGACAAAAATTGATAAATCGATACCCTGATTAAGACAAAAATCCCGAAAAACATACCCCTGGCTGGCCGCACGTCCTCATTAAGTTCTTATAAGGGAGTACCCCCCCGGGGCGTGAACATGTTACGTACGTGCACGAAAATATCGATTCGTCTTATGTTTTCGAGTTCTGAGTAACCAGTATGTTGAGAGAAGTGCCTATGCGAATGCTTTCAAGTTTAACGGAGAGAAGGAACATTTTGAGAGAGCCAAAGGAAACTCCAGATGTTTCCACTGGTTTTCGGCCGCCATGTTGGAGTCCCTCAGAGGGGCTCCAACATGGCGTCTCCATAGTAAACACTATAATTTTCAGTATTCCAGACTCTAGCACCATTGTAGCTGAAACTCTTCTTTAAAAATTCAGTCTTTGGCAATGGAAGGGCCAACTTATTATCAGCGTTCCTTAGATGATAACTGTTGGCTAAGAACGAGTCCTAAAGATATTGGAAAGCCTCACTGGGTGCTAAGTCATGGAAAACCTTATACATTTGCCTAGCCTTAATATGAAATCTGCGTTTAAGGCTCCACATAAGAGATTCATGACTATACACTCCAAGAATTTTGGTATCTCTGACTCTTTTGATCAGATCACTCCCAATACAGTGGAACCCCGCTATAACGACGGAGGTGCCACGGTACCGAAAAAAATGTTCGTTATAGCGGGGTCTTCGCTATACCGTTATAAAGAATTATCTGGTTAGCAGCAGCCATCCACCAGCTTTACTTTGAAGCTGTCTTACACTCTATGTATGATGTCTCAAATAACTCTGCTCCAAAAGATATCTCTGAAAATTTGTCAAGACCAGCTTGATTCATTCATATAACACGAGGGCTGCATCTAGTGGCAAATATCATATTCAATTTTCACGCTTAAATCAACAGCAGAACTCTATTTCATGCTTTGGCGCGAAAGCGTGGAATTGTCTCCCATCGCAAGTGTGTTATCAACCAAAAATGGCATTCAAGATTCAAGAAATCAATTCGCAAGGCTTTATTGGCAGCTTTAGAGGGCGAGGAGGATTGTATTGAGGCACCTAATTTATATTTTACATAACTTTTTTGTAGCCAATCACTGTTAATCTCTTCGCCTGTTTAGTTTGTTGCCCCCGCAGGGTTTTGGCCCAGAGGCCAAAAACCCGAGGAGGCATTATAGTCTCCCCCGCGTATACGTATAAAGAATGTGTGAAATATGAGAAATATTGGTGTAGTATGCGAATCAATCCCGATTTGAAGAAACTAGGCGCGCACGGTGGTCCCGGTTAATTCGCAAGGCAATGCTACATGGGTAATTCTTGCAACCACGAACACGAGGAGGAGATCGAGAAAGATATTATTTGCTGCACGAGGAGGAGAGGAGAATATTTGCGAAAATATATTTTAGGGAGGGTATCAGTCATCACAGTGATTTTTTTATATCTTGAATTCAAAGGTTAATCAGCGGTACCAGATTGAACTGTTTGCTACAGAACTTGATTTGTCGGACACAAATCAGGAACGGGGTTGACAGACTCGACCCAAATACTACACGTATAAAGATCACGGGATCACGTTTATTTGGACCGCTTATTTTTACCGAGTAATCTTACGTGGCGTAGAGCCAATGTGACGGTTGGCTTGACTGGCAGGGATCCAAACGTAAAAATAAATGTCTTGCGGCGTTTTCGTTGAGGATAAAAAGCTTGACTCTAATTTGCATATAGTAGCAATAGTAACGCGATACTTCTGTTTACATCTCGGCAAAAACTCCGCAGGGTTTTGCCCCAGAGGGCCAAAAACCCGAGAAGGCACCTTAGGACTCCCCGCGTAATATAGAGGAAGAATGGAGAAGAGAGAATGTAGGTATTTCCGGTAGATTGTATAGCCGCAAAAAATCTCGATTTGATCGCTTGCACGCCCGCAAGGTATCGACGTTTTTCCCGCAAATGCTCATGGGCAGCCAGCAAAGAGACACGCACGCGAAGACTTATTGGGATCGGCGTCTTTGCCACGAGCTTTGTCCTTGGTTCAGATCTCGAGTTCAAGCGTCCCGGAAAAGCGTCTGTTTTTGCCAGCCTCCATTACTATATCAGCGCGATCAAATAAATTCGCTTCGACATGGTCGAGATTATGATCTAAAACAAATTGAAAACGCTTTCAGAGATCCTGAAGATGGATTTTGGGAGAAAAACAGCTCAGAGGGTATCGTAGGAAATTCTGAAGTATGCTAGAAATTCGAGGCCAGTGTGGTTCATTGCAACTAAATAGCTAAACACAGTACCCTTCCGATCGTCAGAATTACCAAGGATAACAATAAAGTTGACAGGCCTGCGCGACTCCCATCCACGTGTAATAGCCGTTAGGAAGTTTTGCTCGAACTAGTATATTTTTTAGGATCTGCCCTTACCACTCCGACGATTACAACGACGACTCATCCAGTGACAACGACGGCTCATCCAGTGACAACTCGAATATTACAACGACGGCGCCAAATGTCAACAAAAACGGATGGACTTCGAAGCAATGAACCCATATTACAAGCACAAAGTAAGAAAGTCATTTATCTTCGTATCCTATTGAATCTACTGGAGACAGTCGTCAGCAAGGGGTCAAATGATCACTTGATAAACCTCTAAATTCTCAATGATAACGTTATAGGAAAGGCATGGTGATTAGTATGGAGAATTGCTATTTCAAACTGGCGGTGTTTCTCACATCAAGGACCACTAAAAGATTCTCTAATGCCCCATTCACACCAAAGCTTAAACATGTTTAAAAGCTGTTTAGTAAAACACGGTTTAAAATTGTTTTCTTTATAAAAGCTGCTTACTGATGTTTTTTTTTACCTCAAATTCAGCACAAATTAAAAAACATGGCGGAATCGCTGATACCAATTATGATACTGTACATAGTTTTCTATTAATTTTGTAATAGTAGGTGTCCCAATTAGCTCTTTGAGCTTAATACATAGACACGATAATAAAGATTTTATCATCATCATCATCATCATTATTATTACACGTTTAAGTTCATCTAAATCCTGCTTAAAAGCCTGAGTTGCAGTTTTTCTTCTTTAATTCATCATCGCGAGAAAGAAATTCTCCACTCTAATTGGTTATCACCAAGCCCTTTTCAGCGCTCATTTCTTTTTCGAAGCCGGGATTAAAACCATTGTTTAGCAACGACTAAAATCGAATAAGGAAAATGCGTGATTGAGAAGTATGATAGATAGGATATATCACTGAGCTGTACAAATCAACACAACTTAACTTTTATTTAAATAGGGCTACCCGACCGTCCTTCTCCCCAGCCTGGCTGAATTGTTTTGTTTTGTCTGCTGGGAATTCTGTTCAAATCAGCAGTTTCTGCCGCCGGAAGTACCGTGCCCGCCTGTTGACTGCTCTGGAGCTATCGGCTGATAGTTGCCCCACGGAAATTTAATGTGCTTAAAACAACATACTCGTTTGTCAGAGAAGCGAGGCTTCGAGGGCAAATATGCTGGAGAAATATTGGTGAACTATCACGCACACAAATCAAGAGCGGATAAGGTAACTGTTTTATTATAATTCTTCTCGTTGTTCAAACCTTATTCGTAATCCTCTTCACAGACACTTTCTCAAAACCCATTTATTATTCATGCACGCTTTTACACCACCAGAGCATCTTTATTCTGGTTCAGGTGGATGGAGTTCGAGAACCCAATGAAAAACGAGTTTGAAAACGACGGCCTTGCAAGAAAACCCTTGTTTTGAAAACCGATTTCTTAATCTGCATATTCATAAAGCAACAAAAACCCGTGGCGATTAACACGTTTTCATTTAATCACGACATTTTACCGAAACACGACTTTTAAACTGACTAAATTTATTTACTGCTAACGCTGTGGAATGTAACGGTGCAGTTTGTTAAACTACCCGCAAAACAGAGAAAAGGCCCATTCTTGTTCTAAATTTAAATTCTCGCTCGACGGTGTGCGGACCTCGTGTTTTGGTTCACTTTCTGCACTTTCAACCTTGCTCGTACACTGTCCCGACCTAAATCGGCACTGACGTTAGAAATTTTATCAGACCATTCAACTGCACACGTTACCTCGGAATTGGCGCTGGCCACACACTTTTTCCTCTTCTTCGCTAGTTTTAGGAGGTCTAAATCTGCACTTTGCCATTTGCTCTGTGAAGCAACGTGTTCGCTCGGAACTGCAACAGCTTAGGTAACAACGTGACATAGTTGATGATAGATTCAAAAATTATCACAGCGCAGCAATTAGGTGGATAGGATCATGCACAACATGCATATTGTTTTGAGGATCATGCACCTTTTCACGTCTCAAATATAATAGTTGAATGGGAAATCTCGGATTCAAATGATAATTTAACTAATTTTCTTTGTTGGAGAAGTAATTTCAAAAACATCGTGCTTCGGTTTCATCAGATTTCCCAAACAGAAAACAATAAACCACTCCGCCTGCGGCCCTCCTGTTCAAATGTTTCTCAGCGTTTTGGAAACTTGATTGAACCCTCACACTCGTTTTTGAAATATTACTTCATAACACAAAGAACGGCGCCAGTTTGTTTACAACGCTCGTACTGCTTCGCTACTCCTATATATTATCTATCACAGATTAGAATCATAACCCAATTATTCTCGCATTTGATTGGTTCTCTCTCCTATAGATCTATGAGAGAAAACAAAGGCGCGAGTGACGTCTTGAAGGCATAACGATTGAGGTCTTCAGATCACGACTGACGTCAGTGACACACGCGGCTAGCCTCTGTAGCCATTGTTCGTTTTCCACCACTTTTGAACCGTCATTCTTGCTGTGATCTATTCTAAACAGACGCACGGCAACATGGAATCTATTTGTCAAATAGACAGCGAGTAACCTAGCCAATCAGAGAACGGCATTCGTGTTAGAGCGCTTGTAGATTTCTTAAATAGAAGGTACAGTTAGCTATTTTAGTTTGCCAGTCAACTTCACTGGAACTTGTATGATTAGTATTATATGAAACGACCTGTTCAAGTGTTTGACAGTAAAATTTTGGAAACCAAGTCCGTGCTCATGATTATATATGTGGGAGATTAATTTATCATAAATTGAGGTAATTTAGCTCCCTCAAGTCCAGGCATCATAAATTTCAATGTACAGAATTGATATTCCTGAACATTCGTCGTGAGAACTGAAGGTGAGAAATAAAATTTGATTTAAGAAACTTAATTCTTAACACTAGCGATGATACAGTGTAGGAAAATCAGCACAGCACTATTTGTTATCTAATATTTAGGTACAAAATAACTAACAAAACACCGCACTATAAACTCCTTAATTCAACCTCACTTTGATGACTGTAGCCTCGTTTGGGACGGCTTCATTAAGTGATGACTGAGTGACAAATTACAAGGTTACAGAACCGTGGCAGCTAGGGTAATTTTAGCTCGAGCTGCTTTTGACATACTCAATTGGTACAAACTAGTTATAAGGAGAAGTAGTAAGTAAAGTAAAGTAAGTAAAGTAAAGTAAAAACTTTATTTAAGTGTCAAAAACCTTGTAGCCTGGGTGATACCCATACTAATTAGGGGAACAACAAAAAAAGAATGCTAACAGTAATAAAAGTAACAAATATGTAGTGTTAAAAATGATCGCTTATTAAAATCTCTAACTATTTATATAGTATATAAAGATCATGTGGAGCAGAGAATGCAGCCCTTGCAGCCGGTGTCTAGAAAGAAGCATAAAGCATTAATGAGTTTAAATCTCTAATGAACGAGCTCCAGTAGTGTACGTACTTGCAGAACCTCTTTCACGAACGAAGCACAGACTATGTCCATAATCAACATTGCCCAGGCCGCGTACTAACTACTTGAAACGAAGTGTTCAGTTAGCAGCGGTGCTTTGTTGTAGAATTCTTCACCTGAGAAGTGAGAGAAATAAATCTGTCAGGAAATTTAATTAAAGAGCAAATCAATCATCTTTTTGAGTCGTCAGACTCTCACTCGGCAGTCTTGTAAAACAGTATGTCAATAGTTTTAGTCTAACTAATTGTAATTATATTTTTACTATATTACTGAGATTTTACGGAGTTTTTATTTAAAGGATCTACCTACCTACCTACCTACCTACCTACCTACCTACCTACCTACCTACCTACCTACCTACCTACCTACCTACCTACCTAACCTACCTACCTACCTACCTATCTACCTACTGGCATATAGAAAGATATGGTTTACCGCAGTCGTTCCTAACTAACAGCATTGCTCTTGTTATCAGTAGAGACAATTGTG
>JAHPZR010052600.1:20000-23935 GCA_019787425.1 Platygyra sinensis
TAAAGTTGACAATAACTCGCTCTCTTCGCTCGCCTCATCAGACGTCATGATGGCGGGATTTTTTTACCGGAATTCACACCGCCACAAAGGTAACCAATCATGGCTCAGTTCTAAGTACCTTTTTGTTTCTTGACCAATCAGAGAAAAGTCCAGATTCTGGACTAGCAACAGACAAATAGCCAAGTAATTGTTTCAGGCGTACCTTCCTGCTACGACAAAAAATGTAAGGTTCGCCTGATCAGGGTTCTCCCTAAATTTTGGAGTAGAAGAAGAATTAAATGGAGTAGCCGGCAGAGGAATTTCCGCCATTTTGCACGTGTTGGAATACAGTGTATGTTGTCCTATATGGAGTGTTTTTCGTGGTAACCGCTGCTTGCAATCTGAGCCTGTTTCGTTTGCTGAACGTTCGATCGATGTCTGCAAGCAGATTCAAGCATGGCGAAATTCTCCCCGAAACTTTCAAGTTTATTCCGTCAAAAACATTTTTTGGACACTTGGCTCTTTAAGGAAAACTTTATTTATTTCCGAATGTATTTACCCAAGGGAGAGCAGGCGTCGCAAATGGAAAAGTTGCCGTTGGATGCAAAACAACGTACTTAATATTTACTTTTTTATTTGGATGAGTACCGGCGCGCCCAGGACGACTAGCCGGCGATTTTCGCGGTCGCTGGGGCTTACGGAGATTCTCTGCTGATCGCAGGTTAATGGGAGGGCTTCAACCTAATTAGCTACATGTTAATAGAACAACATGCGTAATTGTAATACAGTTAGGGGTTAAAATCTGTTTGATTAGTACTGCTTATCTCCGTTTTGATACCCCAGGCATACATGTACACTGTGGTCAATTATAAACCAATAATCAATGAATATCATTATACACTGAACTGGCTATCTCTTTTCTGATTTGCGGTAAGCATACAGTGAATTTTCAAAATCAGCACCTGTGACGTCAGCTCGCTGCAGATTATACTATAATCATGTCAAGGACACTGGAGGTCATGGGTAATAATCGTGTCATGTATGACTGTGTGCATGATCTTTAAGGGTCACTTAGGGTCTGAAATTGCGACCAGCTGGTCACTGAGCCTCAGGCAAATAGTTGTTGTTTATATACCACACAAGTGAATGGTGCTTTTCACATGCGCTGATTGGCTAGCTCGTAGGTGATTAGCCAAATACTAATCTCCTCCGAGCAGCTGAAGAAAAGCAAAATGGCTTGTCGGTATATTGTCATAAAATTTACTCTTTGGGCCGCTAGTTCTCCAGCTTGTGTAGTATATACTAATGAAAACAATAATATATTATTCACCTGCAGTGTTGGTGAAAGTGGTGGATATTTACCTCCACTTTGGTGAATAATTGTTAATTAGTATAATTTTCAGAAGATTAATATCAAGGACTACAACATAACAGACTAAAACACAAAATCTCAGGCACAATATTATTGTTCCTTTGCATACACGTAATGCAGCTGTAGTTTTAATAATACATGCAGGCTTGCATGATTTACATTTATCATCAATCAATTTACTCATCAAGCAAGCAATCAATTTACTCATCAAACAAGCAAAATACTAACTAAATATAAATTTATGTGGTGCTTTTGTTTTATCATTGTTGACTCCATCACTCTTCACATAGTTTTCATCACTCTTTTCTATCACTCTTCACATTGTTTTATCATTGTTGACTTCATTCACATTTGTCATCAGCACCCAAAAATGAGCAGCTTAAGTTTGATGAAAAATTAATTTCAGTCAATCGATCTCAGACCTGATGGCAATCGACGCAACCACTGTGTTAACGATTCTTAAAAGCCTTGAATACGAGTTCTTGAAAAGATTTTTGATCCAAGGGTGACAGCATTCATTTTGAGAATTCTCCATCCTTTTCCAAATATCTTGGACTTAGAGTGATGTCTTTCTAATCAATGAAAATTTATTCAGCAACTATAGTGGCCATGTTTACTCGCAGAGATTGGCCAAAGTGGCAAAGATGGTGAGCTTAGTAACCAAGCTCTAGCGGGTGTGAATATAGCAAATCATATGATGAGCTTTTGACCAATCAGAATGTTCAATTCTTATAATATTCACCTCTGGAAATTATACTGAAGATTGTTATTGATTAATTTGGGCCAATCAATAGCTCAAATTACTGGACAAGTCTATAAAGAAATTTTTCTGTGAGTTCAATAACTCACAGAAAAATGACTTACAGCCTGCAGAACATGCATGATTTTTTGTGTATTTTAGGGGAACAGGGGTGAAGGCGAGGCAAGCGCGAGTTGCGTGCGAAGGGAGGTTGGCTAAAAAAATCCCGCCTGTCCGCATACCAGTGTTCAAGCTGTTCTGGCGTTCAAATATGAACGCAGCTACCTAATTGGTTACTTTAAAACACGTGATCCTCCAGTGTTTTGACTTAACCGGATCACATACATTGTAAAGTGATTTGAATCAACAACAGATCGATTCACGCTAAAATTGTTCGGTGAATTTAACTGGAAATACGTTCCAGTAGGACTCATCTGCTCCCTGTAGCTCTTCGTGTATATCCGAAGTTGCCTCCTTGACCTCCCTCACCTGCATGAAATTGCCTGCGACCCACGAGCAAAATTTAATGAGTTAGTTGTTGACTTCGAACAAAACGAAACCGAATAAAACAGAATTTCCATTTTTAACTAAAGAAATAACATCGGAGAAAACATGGGAAAATAGCAAAAGGTGCTAGTAAAAACCAATTTAAAAACAAGAAATCTGATAGTTTCTTCGCAGCGCACCGCGTGACAAAATAATACAGCGAAAGATAAAAGTTGTAAATCCCCCTGGAGGTGTAAATCAAAAAGATAACAAAGAAACAGCCAATTATTTTGAGGTAAATCGTACATGTATTTAAACTATGTTAAATTAGTTCTTTTCTCTGGGGTTCTGTAGTAGCTGAATAAGACTCAAAATGTATATTTCGAAGCGAATAAACTAAACAAACAAACTGCGGACTTCCCCGTAAAATTAATTATTCAGAAATTAAGCGTACAAAATACTGTTCAATTTAAAGCCTTAAATTCCCAGATAAAGGTAACCAAAGGAAAGAAACAGGACAGGAAGTTCAGTACCAATACATTTTCATTCAACACGAGGAGAAAGACCTATCTGAAAGCTAAAATGTTCAAAATTTCGCAGACCAGCTTCGCTGCATGATAGCATAAAATTCATTCTTCATGCTATAAAAGCGAAAGCTTGTGTTTACTGACAACGTTAGCGGTCATTTTATCAGCCATGGCCTTACCAGTCGTTTTGAAAGTTGAATTCAACTTTATAGTAATACTGTACATTACCATTTTGGTTTTCTTAAGTCCAGGAAGCTGCTTTAAATCTGCGATCCGTTGTCAAAACTCGATTTCAAAGCACACAGATCGTAATGTTATTCGAGGCTGTTGAAGAAAAAATTCTTCACTAGAAAAGTTTGAGAGGACTCTGCACTGCCTAAAATTCCATTCCGAGGGCACTTAAACATTGATAATGTGTTTTTCCTTTCTATTTAAACTCCCAAAGAAGTAATTTCTCCGTTTTAGGGATGAGAACAAGACTTGGAAGTTTTACATGAAAGATTTGGCCCACAACGCGCCGTGATCGCCATTGTTTTTCTAACACTGTGATTGGCTGATCATGTTAGGGTGTGTCTGGGGGCAGAAGAGTTTGAACAATGGTATGCTGGACAGGCGGGATTTTTTAGTGAGCCTCCCCACCCGCACGCAACTCACGCTTCGTGCTTGCCTCGCTTTCCCCCCTGTTTCCCTGAAATACGCAAAAAATCATGCCTGTTCTGCAGGCTAAATGATTTAAGGAGAGCCAATTATAACAACTGATAGCAATTGGTGATTGATATTGATTAAATCAATGGACCTCTGATATTGATTTTTAATTGTAAAGATTGACTTA
>JAHPZR010052602.1:5000-18997 GCA_019787425.1 Platygyra sinensis
GGAAATGTTTGGGGTGAATACATTTGTGGACTTCTTGTTCTCTTTCATAGGGGAGAACATAAGCAAGCGGCTGAGGAGATGAATCCGTTTCCCTCTTTAAAGCTTAGCAAACACGAAATACTTTGAAAACAGTACACGACATTTTTAACCGAGCTAGGGATGATTCCAAAAGATACGCTGTCACAAAAGCATTCTTTGCACTAAAAGGGAGAATTGATATTACCTGAAATATAACCGCTAAGACGAGAGTGTGGTATCGCACGCATGAATCTGAACTCGAGAACGGATTGTATCATAGTGACAATGCTATAACGCATGCTACTTACATGTTGTATTCTACTACAAGGAAAAGCACTTGACGTTCGTGTGTAATTGAGTATGAAATGTATCGTTTATCTAACATATAGTTAACACCAAAGGTAATCAATCTGCGCATGCGCTTCGAGCAAATTGGTTTTGTTCTTAAGAGAATAGTACCACTAAGGTAAGAAGAGAATATTGGAACCATATATATAGTTCTGTGATGGTGTTCAATAAGTAATGTGTCGTACGTTTTACGTAGCAATCAAAGGTACCTACCTCACCCCCTCATAACAATGCTATTTAATTAACTGGAATTACTTAATTAAACAAACATTAAAGTTAAACCTTATGGCCTTACTGCGTTACTTCATTAGTACCTTAGGGAACAGCAGCCCCCGTAAACCATCCCAATAGTGCACTCTGCACTAAAAATGAGTTTGACTATCGTGAAATGAATCTGTAGGTGAAAATTATATGAATGGCTTCGCATTCAGACTCGTTTTGACACAGAGGCAAAATGCAGCTCGGAAGTGACCTATCGGATGAATGTAGAAAACGTGTTTGAGTAAAAAGAGAAGAGTGAAATACAGGAAAATTAAAATCTTTTGGTCAAATGTGATGCAGTGGCTCTGATGTCCAAATATGGTTGCTTATTTTCCAACTGCACTTCGCAGAGTACAAATAACGCTTAAGACGAGTACAAATATCACGCGGTATTTGTACTCCAGAGGACCGGTTTGACAGGTTTCCTGCCGTTGACCAATCAGTTAGCTGGATTTCTCGCGCCAATTCCGTTCGGCTTCGCATACTTCTGTCACGCATTCCCTGAAAATAAATATCCAACAAATTCGCTCGCTCGAACATACCAAGTCCTGAAATTCTGACTACCATGATGTACAGTAGAACATTAAAGCTAAGAGGAGACATTTTAGCCAACAGTTTCCTATAAATGCAGATTATACATTTTGCAGAGGTTTAAGTAACATAATCTTAAGTTTATACATGTAGTAGAAGTACAGCAAGATAGGAACCATTATAAGAATTGAATGAATATTTAACAGGTATCTAAGCAGTTAGGACTAGTAATAGTTATCACTAAAGCTGCCCCCGCTTTGATTGAAAACAATAATATTGAACGTTATTGTATGGACTAAAGTTTTAATTTTTTTTGTAAACTGTATCACTCATACTGTTCAAGTAACTTAGGCATCCTACCATAAATGTGATCCAAAGAATCAACTTAGTTAGCTAAACCAACACAATCTGTTTAACTCATTCTATCACATGGAATTCTTTACTTAATACTCTCACGAAGTGGATTCTGGAAAAAAATATCAAACCACTCTTTTTTTATAGTTTGATACTGAAACAAACCATTTGTCTTGATATACGAGCAAACGTATCTCGAAAGCAGAACAGAAGTCAAGATTTTTTTCCGGTTTATAACCAGAAGTATCGCGTTACAGTCGCCACATGCAGATTAGAGTAAAGCTTTTTGTCCTCTACGAAAACACCGCAAACATTTACATTTGCATCCCTGCCAGTCACCCAGCCGTCACATGGGCTCTAGGCCACGTAAGATTATTCAGCGTAAGTGATCCAAATAAACGAGATGTCAAAGGTAAAACTGAGGATTGGAAGAGTATTTAGCCGGGTATGGCTATTTAGTTGCAACTGAACCACTCTGGCCTCGAATTTCGAGTAGTGACAGTTGATCGATGAAATAAATAAATTTATGCAAGTTTCGTCAAAAACCTCGATGAGCAATGCTATTTTCCACAATTTAGAATCTGAATCGAATGAACTTCAAAGCGGTTTTTCAAATAATCAACTTAAATAAAACATAGTGCAATACATACTTATTAGACATTTTGTTGTGTAGTATCGCTGATCGAGTATTTTTACGAGTTGTGCCGTATTTTGACGAGCCCGTAGGGCGAGTCAAAATACGAAGAACGAGTAAAAATTCTCAGCGATACTACACAACAAAATGTCTAATAAGAGATTTTTTATGGGGAATGCGTGAAAGAAGTGTGCGAAGCGGCACGGGACTTTTTTCGTAACTTCAATCCAATTCGTCGCTTGCGCCTTGCGAGAAAACCTGTCTAACTGGTCCTATGGAATACAAATATCGCGTGATATTTGAACTCGTTTTGGGCGTTATTTGTACCCTACGAAGTGCAGCTGGATAATAAAAGGTAAACCGTTCTTTTTTCACATGATGCGACCACTTTCTTGTCTTTTCTGTGATTATGCAACATTTTATCGATAATTTCCTGGAGCATGCATCTAACACAATTTTTTTGAAATCCAGCGCTTGAAATAATATATGGCAAGGAAACACGGCAAAGCGCGCGTCCTCTCTTCCTCCACATGATTGACAGAAGGAAGCAAATCGGTTGGTAGCCTAACTTCCGCCGGCCGAGTGTGGGAGCCTGGTTACCCAGCTCAAGATGGCGGATAAAACACCGACACCAATAATTGGCCGGAGAAGGACGGAGCAAAACTTCGCCAAAGGTAAAAAATGCTTAGAAAATTAGGGGGTCTTCGTTTTAGAGTTTTTGGGGTCTTGGGGTCGTAGGATCATAAGGTCTTGGGGTCTTAGGGTCTTCGTTTTAGAGGTCTTCGTTTTGGAGACACCCTACCGAGTTGTGACTTCAGATGAGTTAGAACATCAACTAACTTTCAAATTGTAACTTTAGTTTTTGAGCGATAGATACCAATGAGATATTTGGAATTGGTTGAGTTAAAACCATTCAGTTTGTACATTCATTTGCTTCATATCAGAATTACCCCGGCCAGTCGAGGGCTTGCGATAATGCTTTTGTCCCCGACTACACAGTATCGGCATTTTCAGAACAAACGACATCCATAAAACCGATAATATAGATTGCCAACAGAAAGAAGTACTCACAAGTGATGTTATAGCATATTTTAAAAAGAGAAAAAACAAAGATACGTACCTTAGCTTCCAGATGGCACGGCATTCATTAAATCCCTCCTCCGGACTGCAGCTGTCGATTAACATCGTAGCTTTTAAAGCCCTGTTTACAAGCAGGTAGGGTAACCCTAGCAAGAGGGTTATAAGATAGTCCGGGTTTACAAGCAAAATTTACAGGTAGGGTAACCCTACTGCCCGAGACAACTTTACGCTTGTTACGCTTCGGTGACCTTGTAAGTAAAGCACGAACAGATAACAAAACTGGAAAATAATTTATTTCCAAAGCAAAAATATGGCAAATTGTGAAAGAGCTTCGTGTTTTCTGGGTCATAATTCTCTGATTTTGTCGCTATCGTGATCATATTTTGCTTTTCGGAGCCAAAATGGAGTTGTCCATTATGGAATCCGAGGACTCCCCCATGCATGGTTTTCAGACTATATAACTAATCGTAAACAATATGTCAAGATTGGTAATGTAGAATCTAGCCTGAAAACCATTACATGTGGTGTACCTCAAGGCTCCACATTAGGTCCACTACTGTTTTTATTGTATATTAATGATTTGCCCAGGTCTTCTAAGAAATTAACTTTTAGAATTTTTGCAGATGATACAAATATGTTTTATTCTACAAGTAACCCAGAGCAGTTACAACCAATTGTTAACGAAGAACTTGGAAAAGTCTTAAAATTTTGTGCAGCAAATATGCTGTCCATTAACTTTAAAAAGACCAATTACATGATAATTGCTTCACCTAAGAAGAAAACAAATATTAGAATAACAGTGTGTAATATAGAGCAAAAGTCCCAGATCAAATACTTAGGGGTCTTTATTGATGAACATCTAAAATGGGATGCTCAGCTCCAGCACATTAATAACAAAATAACAAAAAACATTGGAATTTTGTTTAAACTTAGATATTATGTGCCTATGAGTACACTCAAACAACTGTACTATACTCTTATATATCCCTATCTCACCTATGGACTAATGAGCTGGGGCACCGCATACCAAAATAAGTTAAATAAAATCAAAATAAGTCAAAATAACTGTATTCGCTGCATCTTCTTTGCAAATAAGAGAGAAAGTCCCTCACCGTACTATACACTTTTGGAAATCTTAAAGTTAGAGAATGTTTTTAAACTAAAAATTGGCACTCTTGTGCATAAATTACAATATAGAAAAAAGGATACCCCTCCTGCCCTCTATGATTTAGCTCTACCAGTTTCAGCTGTCCATCAATATAATACTAGATATGCCTCTAATCAAAACCTACACAGACCATTTTCTAGAACTAATTATGGCCTGGCAAGGTTTAGCGTAGTGGCATCACAGATCTGGGAAACAATACCCATGAAAATTAAGTGTCTTCAATTCAACAGTTTTAAAAAACAATATAAACTCTTCCTACTTGAAAGTCAAGCGTGTTGAATACCCTTAATGTATTATCTAGCCCTATTTATTTAATTATTTAATTTTAATAGCTATTGTTACTCATATATACTCCTCTTCTTCAATGTAATCTAACCAGAGCTTTATATAATTAGTTTTTTTTATAAGTTCTGTATAACCTCCACCCACTTATATTGTCCTGTGGTAGCAGCCAACTCGAAAGCTCTGCTCCTTTGGCTGCTACACACTCTTCCCTTTGTTATGTTTAGCTCAATGTATAATCAGCTCTGTTTTTTACTTCTTTTTTATTCTTTATTGTTGTTATATTGTAACTGAATAAGTGTAAATAAATGAACTTGAACTTGAACTTGTCCCGGGTAGGCGAGTTGTCCCTAGCAGAGCATTTGCAAGGCGCTAGGGTTACCCTGGCGCCAGGGAGCTAGAGGGAGGTAGGGTTACCCTAGCGCCAGGGTAACCCTAGCTGCCTTGTAAATGCGTCGTTGAAAATAAGAAGAAATGTGCGAGTGCCAGGGTAACCCTCCCGCTAGGGTAACCCAGCACTAGGGTTATCCTACCTGCTTGTAAACAGGGCCTAAGATACCTCGCTTTTACCCGGGCTTTTAGGATTGCGACGTCCATTTGTCGCAGCTAGTGTTCCTTAACGTAACAACTTCGCGATTTTCAACCCACCGAGGGTCGAATTCCTCGAACGAAAAACCATCTTCGACCACCTTGACGAGTTCCGCCATTTTGTTGGACAAAAAAATTACCTCTCTCTAGTACCCTGATAAACAGGCCAAACATACACCAAGATGTGTTCGGGACAAAAACAGTACTTACCGGGTGAGGTAACATCCTCGGAAACCCAGGGGCTACTAGCCGGGACGATGCGATATTTTCGGGCGAAAGTTTACTTATACTCTTACCGAACCAGTTCCAAAAGTGGTCGAATTCCGTCCCGCTGATTGGCCAGAAAAATATTTTTCTGGCCAATCAGCGAGGAGTTCTAGCCGGGTAACTCTGTCGCCTTCTTACACGAAGCAGTTTTCTTCATCGATCGACCTAGTTGCTTGGCCCGTGCAACGGGGAGATTGTCGTGGAAAGTTTCAGGAAAAAAATATTCAACGGGACGGAATTCGACCACTTCTGGAACTGTTTCGGTAAGAGTAAGTTCCCAGGGGCTCTCTAGTTCTTGAAGTAAACTTCGCTCGAAAATAACGCATCGTACCGGCTAGTAGCCCCTGGGTTTCCGATGATGGGGAGGTAGGTGAAAACATGTTAAATACAACTGTACTTTAATGAATAAATTAATCAGAATCGAGTGAGTGAGTGAGTGAGTGAGTGAGTGAGTGAGTGAGTGAGTGAGTGATCGAGCGCCATCCGATTGCCTTCTAAGCACATGGATTTTACGTCACATCCATGAGCAAAAAGGGTGACTGCTCATAGGTTAATATTCCTCTTAGGCGGTGGTAAAGAAATTCTACCCATCCAGGTGAGACATCCAATTCTGGTAACATAAACCGTGCATGCTTAGAGTAGTAACACATTCACATTGGATCCACCGCGACCGCAAACTCTTCATCCAGTTTTCAAAAGGTAATGTATAGCTTTATTGTGGCATTGTAAATGATGCTGAATACAAAGTGTACGTTGATATAAAGCTTAACATTGATCATTAAAACGAAATGGAAATGCCACTTCTTTCATTATTCGAGGGCCTGTCGACTTTACAACAAGCGCTGATACTATACTTGGCAAGAGAAGGTCAGGCAACAGTTACCTTCGTCGTGAACGTGAATTGTTTACAAGCAATCTCAAATTGACACGAATTACTCAGGGTATAGCTAGTGTAAATGTACTAGGCAGCGTTTTTTTCAAAAATGTCGCTCTCTTATATGCCACACTACTCACTATCTACTGTATTCTGTTGTACATGTAGAATAGCCTGGTAGTTTGCGGTTTTCAGTTAACACACGAAATGGCTGCCGTTTCTTTGCTCTTACGAAGTTCTGTGAAGATGATTGAGATAAAGTTTTCAACGACTGGTACATAATGCTCAGACAATTATATTATTCGTTCGATTTTCTATGCGTGATAGTTGACTCGAGCTCGCCCTCTCAGTTCAATATCACGCGATAGAAATCTCCAATTCATGATCTAATTTCTAAATAACTGGATATAGCACGTAACGTGGATGTCTAATGTTGCTGTGGTGTTATGCTACAGAAAGATTACATACAATCTAAACTAAGTCACAATCACGTATATTCTGATGAACTCATAAGAAGACGTTACAGAGACTTTAGATGGCATCTGTGTAAATCATGTGAAGTATTCGAGAATTGAACACAGACCAGTCATGACCTTCGCTGGAGACTGCTGAGAAATAGACAATCTAGTATTTCCATAAAAACTGAATGATAATTTAAAAAATATATATGCGAGAACTGACCTTGGCTTTGAATATGAAAGCCAGGAATGAAAACCTTTCGATTATTTAGCATTTTCAATACTACAACTGGCAGCTAGAAGTTAAAACTTCTCCGCTTGCTATATTGAATGACTAGAATAGATGACAGGTCTTTCAGTCAACACGTGTAGGGTAGGAATGGAATGAATGATCGAGTTGGTCCTTAGACATGGCGAGGGAGGATTTTCCCGACTATGACTTTGGTGAAGTATGTTATCTAGTTATCCAAAGAACAGTGGCAAGGAAATCAGTTCGTACCTAATTTCGCACCGTACTTCCGTTTTGAGAGGTCGACCGATCGACTAACTTCCCTATTTAAGCGTGAATACAAGAGTAGATTCTGGGGCCAACTTGTTGAACACCTCGGTGCGAACTCAAAAAGTTCGGTTGCGAAACCTCCAAAATACATGTAAGTAAAATGTAAAAATGTAAATGCAAATTTAATGTCAAACACAGGGAGTGCTTGCGCGATCACCCGAGCCAGACTGGGGGGCTCATGATAAAGTGCTTGACAATAATCTGGATCGAATTGGAATTTGGAAATGTTGGCTTTTGAGTTATACATTTCACGTATTGTCTTTCGAACGGCACATATTTTTAGAAGGGTGCTGTGTTCAAGTTCGGCATCTTCAAGTAGATTTGTAACTATATCACACAGCGGGAATCTAACAGACAGGACTGGACAACAAGAAAAACTGTTTCCTGAATTTTATTTCAGAAAGATGAACTTGCTGTTGACTGCATGTGGGGTCATCTCTCTGTTTTGCCTCTCTGTGGCTCTCCCTACACCAGCTAGAGGTAACTGATATTTTAGTGTATATATTTCAGTCATGTTTTAGTGTAGATATCTTAGTCTTCTCAGTTTTGTATTTTTGTATTTTTTTTTTGTATTTTGTATGGGTCTGTCTCCCAGGCTACAAATTACTGCCAAGGGTGTTAATGACTCTCTTTTATCATATAAACACTTGAGCTTTCGGGCGAAAACTTCATATCTTCACACGTGAAAATAACATGTTATCTTCACACGTGACGAGATCACCGTCGTTATGATTAAAGTGAAATGGTTTACTATTTCATTTTATATCACTTTATTTCCATTGTTCAATTCGATCTCTCACTCGTGAGATATCGAGTTGAACACTCGAAGATAAAATTCATTTCCACGCGCGGGCATGTACATTTTTTAATGTTCATTGACACTTTTAAGAGTTTTTCATTAACTTTTTACTGTTATTATAGTGTCACGCATCATTTTTCAATTTTTCACTATGTAGTATACTCTGTCTATTTAACAAATTGACGTCAGTTTTTCATGCGTCTGTCCTGTTATTAACCGCACGGCCGCAGGCCGGGCGGTTCTTGCTCGGCTTCGGTTTATTTTTAACCGCGCAGCCGTAGGCGGGCACGGTCCATGGTTTTGCTTCGGTTTATTTTTTGTCGTTTTGTCGGTGAGCAGACCCGTACTCCCACAGCCTGATTAGGGAGACGTGAAATTGGCTTCCCGCCAGGAAAGCACGTGCATACGAGAGGTTTTGTTCTCGTTTATATTTGTATCACGTATTGTTATATGGCTGTCTCACAAGGACTGGAAACTACCAAATTCACCAAATTGATTGGCAGAAATGGATGTTGACCGGGGTCTACATTTTCCCATCTAGACCGGCATTTAGACCGAAAAAGTTGCAAACTAAAGTGGGAAATCATTGACTGTTTTCATCTAACAAAATTTACTTCCAAAAAGCTGATGAGAAAAAAAAGGAAAAAGGACGAGCAAACTTTGGAAGAATTAAATTTGGCTCATCGCTGTTCGCGAGCAAATGATGTAAGTCAATAGTACAAACCAGTTACATAAACGAACTAAATGTTCTTGTTTTTGCCAAGTAATAACATTTTATTTAAATCGGTCCGTATGGCAGAATCTTGACCATGGTCGTGCGTACAGACTCACTCACTGCGCTCGGTATCTACGTACGACCTGGGTTAAGATTCCCCCATACAGACCTCCTGCTCGGTTTATAAGAGCTAAATATTAGTTACGACCAGTCGCTAAAAACAGGGACTGCACTTGGTAGGCCGCATTTAGTCCGCAGTCAGCGTTTCATGCCTGAGTCTAAGTTTTTTATTCACTCCGTAATGCCTAAACCGCTTTTTATACCTAAATCCGTGTTTTATGCCCGTAGTCTGCCCTCCGCAATCCGTAGTCTGCCCTCCACAGTCCGTAGTCTGCAGTTTGCAGTCCATGTTTTACACTGACCGTGTTCCGTCGGTTTGCGAGATGACGTACTTTTATTACCAAAACTAGGACAATTATTCTGTTTACGAACACGACTTTTAGTCGCCTTGGCTTTTGGGGAAGAGCTACAGGGTATTTTCACTTCCAAACCCGATTGAAACGGAGGACATGTTGGTACACAACACGCAGCCAAACTACAGCTTTCTGTTCGTACGAAAAGTCGTACACATTTCGTCAGACATTTCTACAAGGTTTTAAAATGCCGTGAACACTAACTTTGACCTTGAAATAAACAAATTATCCACTACAGTCTACAATAAGCTGTCTCGACACTCTCAAGTCTGCAGTATTGAACAACACTCAAAGAGAGCACATGGAAGAGGATTGAGATGAGGTACAACAGTGTTCTGTCCCAAAATATAGAAAACTGAAGTAAAATTAAAATAAAACCCCTCCAAAAATCATGCGTGCGCTTACCATATTTGTAGAGAATGTTACGATGGCTAAGCAAATGAAAACTCTCAAACTGCATTATCCATTTTATTTTGTGTAAAGAATAGTTAAACAGCTTATTACTTTTTAATTCACTTCTATTATATATGTCATTATAGTATCGCACCAGTGCGAAGATCTCTTTCAGAACTGCACCTATCTGGCCCTAACTGGCGCTTGCGCAAAATACTCGGCATGGATGACTGTGCACTGTGGCGTGTCCTGCAACTCGTGCCAAGGTAAGTTCTCATTTCAGTTTCCAGTTTGAGATGTGTGTAAAACACTGGACTGGGAAAACCTGCTTAATTTATTTTGTACCAACCCTCCTTACATACGGACCATTGCCTGATTTCAAACCGTGAAGGACTAGGTACGAGTCTGTAAATTATGGTATTAGCAACTATTGATCCACATATTCAGAAAGAGCACACCGAGATTCACAAAATTTCCTTTAGTTTGGTTTTAATCAGGCTAGTTTTGACTGAGATACAGCGATTTAAAAACGTCAAAATTAACAAAGAAATGTATGACCATCCGGACGCTATGTTCAGACAGCTCCGGATAGCCATACATTTCTTTGTAAATTTTGACATTCTCAGATGGCTGTATCTTGCTTACCATTGGGTCTATTTACACCAAACCTGGGGATTTTGTAAAGCTTGGTCTGCACTTTATGACTATGCGGATCAATAGTTACTACTCCCATAATTTAAAGACTCGTACCTAACCCTTCACGGTTTGAAATCAGGCAATGTATTGCCAGTCAGAATCCAACGTGATAAGTGCCAATTCGTACATCTAATCGTACGTTTCTGTTACGCGTAGGCGGGATATCAGTAGCCTGCGTAGCTTGGCGGTTTTTTTAAAGCAATTTGAGGGAAAGCGGGAAAGCCGCGATGAATAGCGCCAAAGCCGCGAGGAGCCTGGTTGCTTAAACCGCCAAGCTACGCAGGCTAGGATATCAGGCGAGTTTCGTTGAGCCATGGTTCGTATTTTGGCGAGACGCAGTTGAGCCAAACTGACACCCATGGAAAGACAAACGAGCCCGATATGCCACCGAAGCGTTCCACAAATTCATGCAAGTGAGCATTGCCTGATATCATACGGTGGGGGCCTGGGTACGAGTCCGTCTATTATGGGATTAACAACACAAGACCCATATATTCAGAAAGAGC
The DNA here is from genome assembly GCA_019787425.1 of Platygyra sinensis. NCBI lineage: Eukaryota > Metazoa > Cnidaria > Anthozoa > Scleractinia > Merulinidae > Platygyra > Platygyra sinensis. The sequence goes on from JAHPZR010052602.1 coordinate 16,005, forward strand.
ACACCGAGCTTTAAAAAATCCTTAAGTTTCGTGTTAATTGGACCAATATTGAACAAGATACGGCCATTCAAAAACTTCAAAATTTAGTAACAAACGTATAGATTGCCGGACACTTGTCCGGAAATCCATACATTTCTTTGCAAATTTTGAAGTGTTTAAATGGCTGAATCTTGTTCAATATTGGCCCAATTAACACGAAACTTAAGGATTTTGTAAAGCTTGGTGTGCTCTTTCTGAATATATGTGTCTTGTGTTGTTAATCCCATAATAGGCGGACTCATACCCAGGCCCTCACAGTATGAAATCTGGCAATGATATCATAGCCATATCAGGTCAGTGACTGGATATCGTAGGATATCAGGACAGCAGGCAAGGCCTCTGATTAGCTAATTGCGAATATGGGTACGGTGATGATCACTATCTAGATTCTCCTTTTAACCGAAATACACTGTGCAGCAAATAGGCATAGAAAGCGAGGGATCGGGTGAGTGATATTTTTACGACGTTTGCAGTAAGACGGACATTTCATACTTCATGCTTGGGCTTGTTTAACCTTCCCACTTAAATCTCATTTATGATCTGTACGGCTTACTGTATTTTGCGAAACGAAACGAAACGAAACGAAATCAAACGAAACGAAACGAAATCAAACGAAATGAATAAACCTGAACTGAAATGAACATACCAGTGTCACAACAGTCAGATTCCTCCGCGCGATAACCTAAAAAACAAGGAATAAAACAGCGGAAGTGCAGAATATGCAAATTTGATAATCTGTATTTTGCGAAACGAGCTCTTCGATGACTGTGACTATATATAACTTATCTCTTCCGATTCTCTAACACTTTTCGTATATACAGCGCCATGCAGGAATGATTTTGAACCTAAACAAGGAATAAAACAGCTGAAGTACAGAATATGCAAATTTGAAAATCTGTATTTTGCGAAACGAGCTCTTCGATGACTGTGACTATATATAACTTATCTCTTCCGATTCTCTAACACTTTTCGTATATACAACACGATACAGTAATGATTTTGAACTTAAACAACGAGTTAAACAGCGGAAATGCAGATACAAAAATTTGATAATCTGTATTTTGCGAAACGAGCTCCTCGAAGACTGTAACGATATACAACTAATTTCTTCCGATTCTTTAACACTTTTCCTATATATAACTCGATGCAGTGTTCATTTTTGTACAAAGGGTTTGAAGGTCAGAAGTACCCCGTTTCGCAAATTACAGATTTGTATTTTGCGAGACGAGCGTTGAGTACGTGACTGAAATGCACGTGAGTAAAATGAAATTCGACCCTAGCGATCGATCGATCGCTACCAGCAGAAAAAAGTAAGGCAGTCACGCAAATGACTGTCACGTATACTCAACGCTCGTCTCGCAAAACGGGGCACTTCTGACCTTTTGGCTCAAAATGTATGCAAAAATCAACACAGCATGGGGTTGTATATACAAAAAGTGTTAAAGAATCGGAACAGACAAGTTACATATCGTCACAGTCTTCGAGGAGCTCGTTTCGCAAAATACAGATTTTCGAATTTGCATATTCTGTACTTCAGCTGTTTTATTCCTTGTTTAGGTTCAAAATCATTCCTGCATGGCGCTGTATATACGAAAAGTGTTAGAGAATCGGAAGAGATAAGTTATATATAGTCACAGTCATCGAAGAGCTCGTTTCGCAAAATACAGATTATCAAATTTGCATATTCTGCACTTCCGCTGTTTTATTCCTTGTTTTTTAGGTTATCGCGCGGAGGAATCTGACTGTTGTGACACTGGTATGTTCATTTCAGTTCAGGTTTATTCATTTCGATTGATTTCGTTTCGTTTCGTTTGATTTCGTTTCGTTTCGTTTCGTTTCGTTTCGTTTCGTTTCGTTTCGCAAAATACAGTAAGCCATCTGTACTGGAGGCTACTGCCTTGTTGTTTTCCTCAGAAAAACCAACGTTTCCTGTGTGTGAAGACCGACACAAGGACTGCCCATACTGGGCTTACGCTGGAGAGTGCAAAAAAAATTCTGCTTACATGTTGGTTAACTGTAAATACAGCTGTAACATGTGTGGAGGTAAGTACTGTCACATGTATGTGAACAAATGAAGTGTGTTTAAACAGGTTTGTACTTAAACTGAACATTATGCCTGTTTTAATCTTTTCTTCTTAGGAAATGTTGCGGAGTGTCAAGACCAGGACGAGAAATGCTCTTCCCTTGCAAGAAAAGGAGATTGTTTGAAGAATGCCGAGTACATGTTGGTTAAATGCAGGAAAAGCTGCTCCATGTGTGGAGGTAGGAAAAAAAATAAGAAAAATATATGATTTGAAGAACACTAGTTAGCTCTTCCAGTTATATAATCGGCTATGATTACCTGTAAGTCAATTATGACAAATCACAGTCCGATGCGTCAACCCTTGTTATATTAAACAGTTAAGTGTAAATACATACAATATGCCGAGTAAACAATTTAAAATACAAAAAATGGTGTAAAAACCGAGAACAAAAAAGAAAGAGATCAATCCTTCGATAAGCTCTCATAATAATTAAGTGAAAAAAATCAAATTTAGTTGACGCGCCAAAATCTCAGTTTGACCGTGTTTACATCATGTACGATGTTGTTGTTTTCCTCAATTTATCATTAGTAGAGTCATCAGCATGTCAGGACAAGAATGACCACTGCACATATCTCGCTTACAACGGTGATTGTCGTACAAAGCAAACTTACATGATGAAGTTCTGTCAAAAGAGCTGCACTAGATGTGAAGGTCAGCTGTCAGTGTAACTTAAATACCTTGATTAATTTTATTGCCTCGACAACTCGAGAGTACCCTGCGAGCAGTTGGTTTCTCCTACGCCAAACGAGAGAGAAACCACTGCGAGCAACCGCGTCTGCTTTTCCATCGATCCAACCTCGTTCCCACGGTCCTCTCTCTACTTTCTCGAAGTAGAGAGAGGACCCTGGGAACGAGGTTGCCATCGATCAT
>JAHPZR010052604.1:0-20000 GCA_019787425.1 Platygyra sinensis
TAAAGGACGCTAGTCTCTGACCCCAGACAGACTTTTACGAAAATTTGCGGAGCATTTTCAAACAATGTATAGAGTAGATACACTATACTGCGAAATGGCTCCCGTCTTCCATGTCCGGCCTTTTCTCTTTGCAATGCGACGGGGAACGGAGACAAATTTAATGTTAGCCTTGTTTCCTCTGCAACCACAATGCTATACACTACATTATCCGTTTAAGAGATTACTGTTATCAAATGTTATTCTTTTCCGAAAGCAATCTTGGACAACAGCAGAAGTTTACTGAGTAAATGGTGAGTAAATGGAATACTTCGGTCCTACAACAGCTTAAAGGGACAATGTCCCGGTTAAGTATCGAAAGTGCCCTTTGCTCAGTTGAGTCAGCTCCTTATTTTTTTGCCAGACGATATATATAGCAAATGTAAAAATAATTGAAAAAAATTATTCTGAAGAGCGTAAAGGAACCATGCAATACAGGACCGCAAGGATGGAAGACATCATGTCTTCCATCCTTGCGGTCCTGTATTGTCCAGTGGACGGAAGGAATTCAATTTGATTTGGTAACAGTAACTAAAGACAAGAAATCATGCAAGTTGCCTTCCTGGCCAGTAATATTTTGAATCTCTTCAGTGTGCATGATCGATTTTAGTGTTTATTCTTTCTGCTGCAAGATAACAATAGGGGTTTATAGCAAGCTCCCGGCCATACTTATTAAAACACGATATGGTCTAGGCAATAGCATTCGAACACATTAACGTTGCGGAAATTCCTAAACACACCTGATTGTAAGCTTTTTCTTTGGCATGCCTTTTGACTTTCTCGCGGGTGGTTGCAGCTTTTCCTCTATACCTTCTAAGTTGAACTGCATGGTAAACACAAGATGCTTCAGTTGACCTATCTGTACTTGGTCGTTGGAAGTTGTAAATTGGACTTCTTCTAGCTTTCTCTGCAGCTCGTTCATTTCTCCGCTTTTCTTGTCCAGTAACATCTTCATGGATTTATTCTCGGTTTTGAGCTCGTTAAATCGCTCTTTTGTCATTAAGAGCTCTGACCACGTCTTGCTCAGGTGTTCCTTACTCGCGATCTCAAGATGGTCTTTTAAGTTACTTCTTTTGTCCTGTGTAAAATACTCCAGTTATCTGATGTTGTTAAATGAAATATAGCTGTCGCTGTTTTTCGATATTTTATGGCGTCAGCATGGTCACAGAAAGCAAAATTGACAGTGAATTTTCTCGCGTTTCCTTCGGTGAAATTCCGCACAATTTGCTGACTGGTGGTAAATATTTTACATTATAATCCATCAAATATTTTCGCTCGGGCCGTTATTGGTCTAAACACGTCAAGTGACCGTATGTTCCCGAATGTTCCGAATATTTTTTTCTTTTGTCCTACATTTATCGTTTCGGTTGCTTTATATATTTATTTGCTATGTGTATTCTTCAGTGACATGAAGTGTTCCAAAGCGCTCATTTTAGCGAAGTCATGTACAATACAGCTTTTTACATTTCAACATAGATTCTTTGCATAGCTTATGGGTAAAATTGTGCCCTTGTCTATGGGCACGCCTAGCCAGTAGAGACGTTCTCTGCAGAACCTCGAGTAAGCTACTCCCTTGGGAAATCTTTATTTTTTCATACGACTTCACCTTAAAAATGGAGGCGAAAAAAAATGTGGACTCTGAATATCGACAAGGTATTCCACGATTAACTGTCACAAGAGCACAAAATAGTAATAGGCCCTTTGCATGATACGGTCACTTGCTACGGAATCAATTATGCTGCATGGAGCGCAAGTTTACACAGTGGAAAGTCGGGCTAGACTGGTGCGAGTTCCTTTGTTTTGGAAGTCCCACTGTTTTAACTTGCGTCCCAACATAATTTATTCTGTAACATGTTCGTGTGAGGCCTGTTTTAAAAACTCAAAGGTTTTTCGGAAAAACAAGTGAAACTGTGCAGCTTATGAATATTCTTTCAATATTACAGCGGAGTAATTAATACCGATAGACCATTTTACAGATGTCTTCTTAGTGACCTGGCCTTTTAATAGCAACGAGGTTGGAGGTGATCTTGTTTTGATACAGACCTTACTGCTTTTGTTTTGTAAATGAAGTTGTTCTTATGCTAACAAGCTTGCATTTACATGTGAAAAGCAGAGAGGTCTGTATCAAAGCAAGGTCAACTTCAGCCTCGCTTGCATTCATGGCCAGGTAACTAAGCACACAACTATAAAATGGCCCATTACTAAGCCCTTTGAATATTTCTATTTAGCACTATGCCTAGACCCTCCTGGCCGACAAATAACATGGAACTTACATAAAAGGTACATCCAGCTTCCTGGTAAGGACAAACCACCACCGTCATCATACAGTCGTCCCTCAAATGGGACTCTACCTACAAAAAAACCAAAAAGATGCGCTCTGAGACATGGTGGCTCCTACTGAGGACGTCTAAAAGACAAAATTTGAGCTAGCCCTTGGGAGTTAGTAGAACCAACCCATAAAACATACATCCTAACCAAGAAATTTATCATCGTTTTTTCTTTCAACTTTTGATATTGTTAAAGGCTAAGTGTATGTAATTTACTGTCTTAAAGTAGATTGACAGTGACCTCTCCCAGAAAAATTGAGTGAGAGTGTGCGGCCCGCTTCCCAAAACCCTTACCCTATTTATGACTATAAAATCTGTGATATTCCCTACCCTATTTATGACCTGACCAAACATTTGAAACCCTATTTATGACCCGACCCTGTTTCAGACCTGCGTTATAATTAGTTCCCTAGTTCAGACCAATGTTAAATAACCCTAAACATCATTTGTGAAGGGCTTTTGTTGATTTTTTTTTCGATGGTGATGAAAAAGTGGTTTCTATCTTAAAAACCTACCCATTTCAAGGCTAGAGTACAAAAACCATACCCTATTTATGACCAAAATGGCCAAAGTCAGCTAAAATCGATACTCTATTTATGACCGAAACGGCTGAAAAACCATATCCTTTGGGGCTGCACATACCTATATAGCCCATATAAGGGAATACCCCCCCCCCCCCCCACCCCGGGTGATCTGTATCAGTCAGAAAGAATACAAATATATTAGCTTATATTGGCCCTTCAAAAAAGTAACTGTATATCTCTGTTAACTCTGTGTTTATCTTTATTGAATGAAACGAGGTTTATTTACCTCCTCCCGGGGAATCTGCAATCCACATTCTTGATGGCATTCCAGAGGAAAACGTGCACACTCGTTATCTTCATGAAACTGTTAACATAGGGGAGCATTAAATTTGAGAAACCGTTAAACCAACCACAAAGAAGCTAAAACTTTCATCTCAATTTCAGTTATAACTGGCCACAAAAAGGACTCCTTTTAGCTCATGGTCAGTAGCCTTTTTTACGCTGTATCGTGAGGTTATCCAGCGCAAATGAGACGCAATTTTGGGCGGAGTTTCTACCGAAATTGATGTTGAAAAGAGCTATTCGATGCCCAAAATGACACCACTATTATTCCAATTGGGTCGAGAGATCAATCTGTCTTCTGCTTAGTTTTTCTAAACGCTGTCCCTAATCGTGGAAATCATGGCATCACCTAAACTCCGCAAATGCTTCCACATCTGCTTTCTTCTTACAGGCCCACAGTTGTAAACCTCTTGCATTATCTTAGGAGCAAATTATTTGATTCTGGTATATGCACATACGCCTTGGCCTGAAGCGACTGATCCCGATGTGAGAGTTACGTTTGCTAGTAAGTTTATAAAGGTAAAGCAGTCTTGCCTTTGTGGAGCAGAAGACAAACTCTGCTTCGCAGTATTCACATTGGACGATCCTGTTTGGACACTCTGATGTGGTGTGTTCGTGCAGGAGTCTTCTCTGCATCTTTCCTTCACAGTCATCACAAGTTACGTCTTCATATTGGCACACATCAAAGTGTTCCTGCAAAAGGAAAAAAAAGCACTTTCGTGTCTTATGGTCCACAGTGTCACGAAAGCTGTCTGTTTTTATTTTGTATTCTTATACTTGAACGCGAGACGGAAGTAAAATCAAAGATGCCTTTCTAGCGGTTCCTGTAACTGGCAAAGAAATCTGGTGCGGTTTCTGTAGAAGAAACTTTCAGTTGTCAGTTATTGTTAATCTATTGCGGGTTAGTGCAGTTTTTGTTTATTGCCTCGAATCTTCGCTGGCAACACATTGCTCGAACATTCATCTGCATTACACCTGTGAAGTAAACAAAACTTCATCTGGTCTAAAACTAAGCAAATCATATTACACACAACAAGTCTGCACCGAACCTCATAATGACGGAGTAGTCCAGTCCAGTCACATCCTCTTTCATGTCTTTTGCATTTGACGCTGAGAGCAAGTATCTCCCTGTCCCAGGCCACATCAGGAAAGAACTGTAACAAAGAGAAAAATTAAAAAAGATTGAATGTCGAACTCTGAACAGGCCATTATGTATTCATTACTGATCAATTATCAATGCAATGCCCTAAAAATAGATTGACATGAATTTGTTGAGTAATTGGGAATCGACTTTGAGCAATGAGTACTAGACTGTGCCAGAGAGCCATCGATAGAGGTTTCTCAACTGTATTAATATTTGTCCAGTCTATTACTCGCCGGTTGAGGTCCACGATTTATTGATTACCCTCAGCAATGTTTCCTGCACAAATAGAAGAAGTGAATCTGCAGAAGAGAACCTTTTTTGAACTCAGCCCCTGCTGAAATATTGTCATGTTGCTAGCCTCTTCCAGGCGTTCAGTTATAGTCAGGGCGCAGCGTAGAAATCATCCCGCGCTTTTCATTTTTTCGCGCGCTGTTTTCTGCGTTGCACCTTGACTGACTGAACGCCTGGAAGAGGCTATCAGGTTGCCTACTATTCAGTTATTCATCACGTTGAAGCTTATTCTCTGTAAAATTACATTGCGTTTATTGAGCCGAGCGGAAGGTTTATTCGATAAGATCTTTCTCTAAAGGTCGCATGACACAACATCTATTTTCGTATTTCTGTTCTTGTCTTTCGTTGCTTTCTCTGAACCAACAGAACAACACTGAATTTGCGGGTTTTAATCCTGATTGTGATAATATGCAACCGTCGTGAAATCCGTGACACAAAACAAGTTCTCCGTTTCAAAGGCTATGCGTGGGATATAGGGGGTAATTCTTTGCATCTCGAAATCTGATAAAGTGATCGAATTTCCATTATACTCACCCCCACATCTTCAGGAATACGACATCTACCTTGTGGGCAAACTTGACCTCCGCCTTCCCTGAAGGATTGTGAATTTAACTGGATTAGCCATCGACTAACAACTGCTTAGCATCCCAGTGTTAAACTGTGAAGACTACTCGATATTCAACACGAGTATTTCAATCAACGTCATTCCGATTTGCTCGCAGAAAATAAAAAGAGGGTGTGAATGGGGTTAATCAAATAGTGACAAAGGGCCGTAGAAAACATTACTGACTACCGACAAAACGAGGAAAAAATTACCGACTAGCGACAAAAAAATTAAATGGGATTTACCGACAACCGAGCTAAATTTAAGGGACCATTAAGAAAATATAATTATTTCTGGATTTATGAAAACGTTGTTAAAGAATTCGCGCCCTAATCATGCACACGATTTTTTCTCCAAAGGTGGCGATGTAGAAATTAAAAGGAAAGTCAGTCGTTTATTTCCCTCCACTCGTTTATCTTCCTTTTATTACTGTTCTTTCTCTATTTTCTTTCTCTTTTACTTTTGGAGGCTGCCTCAAAAGGTTGTGAAATCAAAGTGAAGTATGGGTGATTTGGGGCAATTATTGACATCGAGTTTTCATAAATCCAGTCATAATTAGTTTGCTATATTTTGCCCTTTTCCAGTTTCACTGCACTTATTTTTGAACAATACTGTGTTTATATCGTCAAGCGGCGGGAGAAACACACAATACGAAATACAAGTGCTCGATAGCATCAAATAAACAGTGCATACTATACAGTACCTGAACGCTTTTAACAAACAGCTTTTGCAGAAGCGATGACCACACACAGTCTGTACTGGGCTCCGCATAGCAAGAAGGCATATGGGGCAGATTTGACCTGGAGATAATTCATCTTCAAACGCAAAATTATGCCCACCAATTCTGGGTTCATCTTCGAATTCTCCCTCCATGATCGGTGCTTCAGAGACAAGGACGGAAGTAGAAAGTGAAAGTGCTTATTTTAAAGTTTGCCATCGCGCATGTTTCAAAAATGTTTGTCTGCAAGCGTTTATGAACGTCACATTAGAATAAAATGAAATCGTTAAAATAATTTCAAAAATACACATCAGCACATTAAATTGTTCCTCCATTTCATTGTCGAAGAGTGAGAGTAGATATGAAAATAACATTGTCGTTGACAGCGACGGTTTTACGCGCATTTTTCGCCCGTTTCACAAACGCTATTTTGTCAGTCCTTAAAGGGCAAAGATTAGACAAGTGAACACAGAAATCAGTACAATTTTATAAACTTAGACCACTAACCTTGTGAAATACACCGCACGCTCTCAGCGTCGTCAGCGTCTACAATGAAAATAACTCTGAGTTCGAGCTTAGCTTTGTATAATTGTGTTGGCTTGTTTATCGGTTTCTAAGGTTCTCTTCAGCTTCCTTGTTTGCTAGCTTCTTTGTTCTTTAGCTTCCTTGAGTGGATTTCAGCACGTTTTAGTTTCGTTACAATTCGTTCTGTAACAATTTCCTTCTGTTACAGTAAGGCTCGATTCTATTCCTTAAAGAAAGGCTCTAAAAAGCTGCCAGATATTATAAAGGCAGTTTTCGCGTTCAACTTCTGTGATTATGAAATTCATAGTTAATGCAATTCTAGCTACCCGTTTTGTTATTGTCAATCATTCAACAATACATGTAAAAAAAATATATCATTGTCGATGTTTTGTTGACGAGTCCAATGTACTTTTGTGGAGGCGATCACTAACCACGTTCCCAGGGTCTTTTCCACTTTTCAAAATCGTGCGCAGGAGAAACTACGGTATAACTAAAAGATGTCCGACACAATTAAAAGATGTTTGGTAAAACTAAAGGATGTTCAAATTTGCTAAAAGATATCCGATACAACTAAAAGATGTTTTATTTAAAAGATGTGAAAATAAAAGATGAGGAAATAAAAGATCAGGAAGCGGAAATGATTTCGCAAAACAGGAAACGATGTCATTGATGATCTTCGGTGTAAAGAAAATGGCGTCTGCTGGAGCTGCAATTTGGCTTCCGGGTATAGAAACCTGTTCATGGAATTAAGTACAATGATTGCGAGAGCACAGCAACAACGAAACGCTACAGCTGCTCAGTTCAATTCTTCAGGGATCTTTGTTCGCAGACTGGAAGAATACGAAAGAACTTTAAGTGTTCGGTATTCGTGGCCGTAAGTGACCCATTAATGCACTTGAAGCCATTCTGCAATTCACTTATTCAACTGAGCAAAGGAAGTTAGGGATTTGCTGAGGTTTCATAAATTAGAAGAAAGCAGAAGCTTTTAAAGGTCGATCCAGAAGACTTGTAAGTATCAACAATATTTCACCCGAAACTGTGTCTACTTCAATAGACGAGTTCACGCTCAAAGGGGCATTATGCAGGTGTTATGGGTAGACAGGGCAAGATTTCAAGGAAACAAAGCAGCAAAATGTACGTTTTTCTTCATATTTCCGTTCTGAGTTTCATTTTCGAGAAGAAACTATTACTGTAAGCGGAGAAACCCCTTTTCTGTATTTACCAGCGTTTCCGAGTCGATAGAGCTAAGCATTAGCCAACCTCGTTCCCAGGGTCTTTTCACTTGGCTTGGTGAAAAGACCCTAGGAACGAGGTTGGCTAAAGCCAGGTGAAAAGACCCTGGGAACGAGGTTGGGCATTAGCCTACTTATCAGAGTAACGGAGATGCTATTTTTGTGGCTTGAGCGGCTAAGACTTACCGTAAAAAAAATTCGTCCACCCACAATATTCACTCCATCGACTCAAAAAACGCTGGAAAACCTTGAAAAGGAGTTACTCCACATACTGTATGTGTTTCGTCACCAAATTTGTAATCAGAATGGAAATATATAGAAAAAAAACATTTGTTTTACAGCTTTGCTTCTTTGTAAATTTGCCCTGATTACCCATAATGCACCTTAGAGCGTGAACTCGTCTATTGTCCTTCAGCTGCACAACTACAGAGCCCCAGAGCTCCTACAACTAAACCCTTGGACTTCGGCCTTGATTAAAAATATAAAACAAACAGCGGTGATAAACATATTAAAAATATGCATTTTATAACCCTGACGTTTCGTATGCTAGTCAACATACACTATCAAACTATAACCGTTACAAATTTTTGGAAAGCCATTTATACTATAACAATACCCGTCTGGTCAATTAGAGTCCAGAATCACACTGAAGCTTCGACAACTGTTTTTCTTGACACAGCTTGATCACATTAGCTTCAAACATTTCTCGAGTCGTTCGATTATCTGCCGTTCGATACTCTCTCGGCCATGCTCATAAAGGCTACGTGTAATTAACATAATAATAATAAACTGTCTTATGTGAGATTAGCAAAGTTTATCTCATATTTTATGCTTTGTTTCCACCAGTGGTGTTAATTTGAACAAACCAAATGGCTCATGAATGGCTCAAACAAGCAACAAGAAGCAAAGCGCCAAGCCCCAAAAAGTAAAGGCTGAACCAAAGGTGTGTTTGTGACAGTTATGACAAGTGTAACAGATGCAATTCGGATAACGGATAGCGGACCTTCTTCACCCTCTACTCAGATCGCAGGAGCTATTTATGCCTCATGAACAACTAAAAGCAATCAAGAAAAAAAAGCAATCCATAAAGTTTGGAATCTGTTTGTCCTAGTTTATGTGAACATAGAAAATACGTTGGAACGAAAATTGGTTTGAAAAATTCTCAAAATCAAAAGGCCGTAAGACTGCAAATTCTCGAAGGAATCTTGCATTAGTTGAGTTGTTGTTGTTATCTTAAGCCCGGGGGGGGGGGGGGGGGTACTCCCTTATAAGGGCTTCATGGGCACGTGCGGCCAGCCAGGGTATGTTTTTCGGGATTTTTGTCTTAAACAGGGTATCGAATTTGTCATGTTTTGTCTTAATCAGGGTATCGATTTATCTTTTCTTGGACGATAAACAGCAAAATTTTTACTTGTAAGCTCTTGTAAATTAATACTGACTTCCGTTGAATTTGGCATTGATACCATGGTCATTAAATTTCCATTGGTTACGCAACAAGAAAGCCACACAATTTGTATCCGCAACTTTTAATCTATGTCTTAAACAGGGTATCAAAAATCGGAATTCTGTCTTAAACAGGGTAGGAAAATCAGCGATATTTGTCTTAAACAGGGTCAGGGTATGAGGGGCCGGGCCGCACCTCCCCACCCAAGAATATATCGAGTAACCCCCCCGGGTCTTAAGTCCCACAAGAGGGTCCTCGAAATGCCAATCTTAATATAAATATAAAAGTCTCTCCCAAAAAACAGTCCATATCATGATTAAACCAGACCCAAAACCTCCCTACTGACGGATGTTTTCAACAAAAAATGCTCATTCGTCAATAATATATTTGAGAGAAAAAGGCAAACGCGCGGCAATCAACGATCACTTATTTCATTACCTCCAATTCGACAATAAGTCGTATCTAATTACAAGGGGCTGTTATTCATGATCAACTCTTCATGAATCATGGCACGTCCTCGTCCAGAAAACTTGAACTGATAACCAAAGCATTTACCTATCTATCTGTGTGGTAATTTTATTAAAACACTTAGTCAGAAATCAGTGTCATCATTTAAATACCTCCAGACCATTCAGGCAGACAGGTTGCCTTGTATAGAAGATTTCTAAGATAATTTACCAAAACGTTTAAGTTTCTAGATAGCATCTCATAGGTGTCAACTGGTAGCTATCTCAATTATGACGGCACATATTTCGGTCCCAGGTAAAAAACAGTCCAAAGGTTTCGTCAATCAGTGCCAGCGCCGATGAAGGCATTAGATTGAAGTTGAAAATTCAGACAATTTACATTTCTAGGCCACCGTGGCAAAAAAGCAGTTAAACAAACCGAAAAATGTGATTATCGGGACCTTCACAGGGGGAATTATCGATAAAGGTTAAAAATGTTAAGAACAGGGGCGACTTTGATGGCACACATTGAGACTATCCCAGACAGTGAGGGGTGGGGAGAGCCACACAAATATTCGTTCGGAGTTTTAAGGCTCTGTCAGAGGTTGTGCCCCCTCTCTCTCCTCCCCCACTCCCACTTTGCCGAGAGAATCCAATTCAAGAAGGGTTAATGTCCACAATTCGCGCGTAGTCTCCTTCACTGTAGGTACCCAGTAGGTAGGCACTTACAGCTTTCATCAGCTACAATGACGACAGACAAATTATAAATGAATATAAGATGACACAAAGATGCATTACTATTTTAGGTAATTAGCCCGGTAGTTTCGAACCTTTACCTCGTTTTTCGCTCTATTTCGATTCCTGCACTGCAGAGATTTGAAATTGCGTTCTGAAAGCTCAGATTAAGGCACATCTTTGATCACATATCGTAAAACGAACTGAAGTTAAACGAAATCAGTTAGACCCTCCTGCGAGCGAGGCCGTATCTAGATCGAATGATCGAATGTTTCTATGATCGATTGTTTCTATCTCTTTATAATGTGTCCATCTCTTCAAAAAAAAAAAAGTAAGGTCGCTTCTTTTCAAAATTCAACGACGTAAACAGAATCTTCGAAACAGAAATATCCATGGAAGGCATGGTGGCTCAGAACCTATGCAGTTAGACGTGTAGGTATGTGGCACCAATTCTCTCCAATCCAAGCATGTTTATAGCACTAAATTGGTACTGTAGATCATTTTCCTTTTTTGGTTTTAGCTTTCGTAGTCACGCGCGTAATAAGCGGATTTGTTGTTTTCGTTCTTCCCCCGTGAGTTTCCCGTCAAGTCATGTAGTGACAAGGGCGGCCTGAGAGGGAAGTATCGTAATCTTAAGCTCGTGAAGAATGGAAATTTTTGTCACAACAAAAGAAAACCAAGTTAGCCTTCCGTTTGCTGCTGATTATAAACTACCTTAAGAATAGTTCGTGTTAGATATGGCTTGAAATAAAGTGAAATTGCGACCCTTGATATTATAAGAATCTCATAGTCGTGGCTATCTTATGAAAGCTAGATTATGTGTCACAAGGAATTTATTTATTTTTTCTTGCCCAATGAAATGAGAAGACGAATGAACCCCAAATATTTTACCAGACACGTTTGAATGATGTCGAAAAACAATGTACATCAAAGGAATTTTATCGAAATATTTTCGTTTTCAAACGTACAGGACAGATCACTGCGTCTAAACATGTTTCGAGCCGTATACGGCAAATGATAGAAAGTACGGATATACTTTCAAATTAAGTCAAGATTTGTTAATAATAATAGTGAACTGAAATAAGGATTACTATCGACCTGTCGAATTCAATTGACACACACTCAGGTTTGTGATTACAAGAAATGTAGCTATATTTACATTTAAAAATACCAGCTGGGTTCCCTGATAAAGATCTATTCTCTTCTTAATAAACGTTTCAGAAACATGAACAAGGAATCGATCGCCGCTGAGATAAAGACAGTTCGTGTAAGACATTCATTCCATAGTCGTGAAGACACTAGAATGGCTTATGCGTAAATGGTGTTTTTATACGGAGTTTTAGTAGCATGGTAACACGATCCATACTTTGCCATTTAAACGGGGTCCATGGGTCACGCTAAAAGTTTTCGTATTTACAATTCATTTCTGTTTTAGTTATTGAACTCGAGCACTTAAGACTCGCCCTAAACATTCCTGGAATATTTCCAAATTCCGACCCAATAAACCACTGTCGCCATACGATATCCCTCGATCATCTACACTCGCCGCTGAAAAGAGGTACCACCTTAACAGTGCTCTCCCGTTTTTCTTTTGTTTTGTAGCGTTTTCAAAGTTGGTTCACAACAAAAACAATCTTGCCAAGATGTCGAGCGAAGTGCTACTCAAAGTTCGCGAGCGAATGCAAAAAATCAAAGACAAAATCGAAGAAGCTGAAGAACGGGAGCATAATGCCAAAATGAGTCTCAAAGAGGTGGAAGCTACTTTCGACCAGCATGAGTCTGACATCGACTCGATGAAAAAGAGAATTTCACTTCTTCAGAAAGAGCTGGACGAGAAGAGAGTCCTACTGGAGGAAAGGAAAATTAAGAGTGAAGAATACGAAGAGAAGTGTGTGCAGGAGAGTGAAGTGGTGCGAACGCTGGAGAGCGTTGAGATCGACGAAGACGAGAGATTACACCAGATTGAAACAGATCTGGCCGAGACGACAGTAAGAGCCGACACCATGGAGCTACAAAACACGGAACTCAAGCAAAAACTCGGGCAGTTGGAAAACGAAATTCAAAAGGTATGGGCGATGTTTAAACGCGGCGAAAATTTCAGCCTGCCATAATTATTGATCACTGTCAAGTAGATTAGGTTACCAAATAGACCAGCTACCGTCCCGAACACTTTTAAAATTGATCTTTTTGGATTTTTTTCCGGCCTGTTCAATTATGAGGCTCGGCTAATTAACAGCACTAAAACCCTGCGTCGTTTAATCTTTCATTTTCTTATCGCAAAAACCAATTGGTTGGCTAATCAGTGGCCGAAAAAGCTCATAAAATATTTGGATAAGTCACCCTGTAATAGATATTACCCCACAACCTAATGAAACTTTCCCAAATCACTGATTGTTATCGCAGTGATAGCTTTGCCATGTGTTATTCGTGTTCAAAGCTTTTAACAATCCATAAGAGCCACCTCGGTCAAAATGGCCGTTTGAAGTCGTTATTATGCTCCCTGAAAACTTGGCTCGATGAATGACGCGCGCGGAGTAAACAGACTGCTTTGTTGATTGTTTTGTGTCAATAGTGCTTTGATTTTCTATGTCTGAAATTTCTAATGTCCTTGTCTATGCACTCAAAATCAAGTACAACTATATTTTGAGTCTGTATTTTAAAACTTGCACTAAAGGGCTAAGGGGGGGGGGGGCAGTTTGGTGGACAAAGGAGAAGGCAGGGGGAGGAGTGATAATAAGTACTCTCCTCTAAATGTAGTACAATGGCCCATTCTTAGACGTACAGTACTGAACCTCGCGCTCTCAAACTCAGGTATCTCTGACTGACAACCATCTCGAACTTAAATTATTTTTCCTTACTTGCTATTGGACCCTATTGGCATTGGCTTTGATTTCAACCCAACATGCACTTACCACAAGAGAATGTCGTGATCGAAATCGACCTTCTTCCTCGAATTTCTGGTATCCACTCCTTACATCCCTCTCTTACTCCTCTTACACTCGCCAACATCCCTCCGGTCTTTTCGAAGGGTATGTCAGCCGATTAAAAAATTGCGTGACAACGTCTGGCGGAAACTAATATGGAAAACAGTGACAGGTTCACAGCGCCCCCCCCCCCCCCCCCCCCCTCCTCCATGACCCTTCACGCTAGCTATCCAGACAGCGGCCTTGATGGGAAGACTAAATTTCCCTTTCTTCCCTTCGTAATAAAAATAAGAATTATTACCGACTGGTAAAACAAACAAAGCATCTGTTTGAGATAGATATACACCATTATTTAAAAAATAAATATCTATAGATAAATTTTCAGGGTAGTCCAGCTTAAGGGAGCTTACAAGGGTGTTACAACGCATGTCTGCTATCAGTAGGAGTAATGAAGCTCCTACTGATAGCAGAGATAAATAAGCAGGAAATACATGAAATGGCGTCACACTAGAGTCCATAGGCAAATCGCAGAAAATATGTAGCTAACCCTGCCCGGAATTTGTCTATTGATGATAGCAGCTACGTCAGGATTTCAACATCTTTAAAAGTTAAGCCAAAGTTCGTCGGTTTTAATCTGTGTTAATCTTCTCCATCCTTCACCATCCTTATTTCTTCATGGTTTGTTATTATCTCGTGGGTGTTTCCCTATCTCAGTAAGCTATCATTTTCGGGTTGCGTTTGCTTCAATTTAAAGCATTATTTTGTACGTGGCCGCCAAAATACATCAAAATACCGTGAGTTTTAAGCTCGGTGAAAAGTGACTGATCACCATGACACGATCATGGGACAAAGAAAAAATCTGAGTCACCGACAGGAATCAAACCCATGACCTTCCGAACACCGGAAGGGGTGGGGGGGACGTTCTGTTCACTGAGCTACAAGAACTCAAGATTGCAGACTGGCAATCGAAAGCTCGTGTTTTTTAAACTTTTAACCAGAGAACGTCTTTTTAACTTTACAATTATGCCCCCTGGCTACTCATCGATTTTTAAACTCACATCTTGTTGATCAGTTCACGTTTCATAATTAAACTTTTAACACAACTGAACACAATTTTGGATTTGACCTGTGGCATGTGTCCACCAGGGAAAATTTTCACTATCGCGTCCCACTCGCTCTTCATTCCGCACTAATACGGTCAGATTAGATAGCTACATGTAACCAAGCTAAGAATAGCATTTTTATCTTATGCATGTAACCTATTGACGTTCATGCAAATTTCAGCTTCCAAATACCGACCAGTAAAACCGATTAGGGACTATATCCGATCAGTTCGAGCTAGAACTTGAATTCTTTGTTTAGGCGAAGTTATCCGTATCTTATGACTAAACTGCTTCAAACTCCTTGAAATTATTTTCTTTTACCCAAAACAATCATTAGGCGACACGTGACTAGACAGCAATTCAAACAATCTAGAAGTGGATTTTGATGGTTCACTCCTCTTACTGATTACAGACCCAGATTAAACTTTCCTTTGTAAATAGACACAAACTTATTACCTTGTATTAGCTGACGATTTCCGTTATGCACATGCATCATGGACCTTGGTGGCCGTGTCGATGCTGTAAGAACCCGGGAGGGTGTACTCTCGGAAAAATATGGGCGGGGGTGTGCTGCCCGCTTCCAAAAACCCTTACCTTGTTTAAGATCAAATCATCCTTACTCTATTTATCACCTGACCAAAACTTCGATAGTTCAGACTCAATGATGTTGAAGACCTTGTGAAGGGCTCAGTTTTCGTTGATGGTCTTACCGGAGGACTAGAGCGCTAAAAAACACACCTTATTTGAGACCGAAATGGCCGAAATCAATACCCTATTCTGACCAAAACGGCTAAACCGCCATGCATACCCTTCTGGGGTCGCACATACCTTCATAGCCCATATAAGGGCGGACAGTTATCCCTCCTTCTCCTGGATCTTTGTTGAATGCGATGGCTAAGATGGGAAAAAAAAATCTCATATGTTAAATTTTCTTCTTTCTGACAGGCAAACGAACGCGAGGGTTCTGCTTTGCAGAAAATCGATAATTTGCAAGAGCGCGTCAGCCAAGCTGGAGAAAATCTGCGAGATCTGGAACAGAAGGACGAGGACGCGAGCGAGCGTGAGCAAGAAAACGAAGAGAAGGTATCATTCCTGGAGAGCCAAGTCAAGGAAATGTCGGCGGGTGCGGAAGATGTGGAGAGAAAAATACCACCATTAGAACGTGTAATCGATCAGATGACTGCAGAATTAGAAGAATGGAAAAAGAAAGCGGACGATATTAGGAAGGAATTTGAGGACATGGAAGTGGAAATGCTGAGCGACGACGACGACGACCTCGTGCCAAAGAAACAGCCAGCGGCGCCGGCAGCGAAGGAGGAAGACGAAGAGGATCAAGACAAAGAATTAGAAGACGATGACAGAGCGAGAAACGAGGATCAATACGATGACGACGAAGAAGATGATGACTGATATGAATATACGAACATTGTTCGTTATGCTACGCATGTCAAGTCGATGTTCGTACAGTTTTGTTCCAAAAAGGGGTTTTTCCATTTTTTAGCCGTTTTCGATTTCATAGCTAAAACAGTGCAAATTTTAAATTTGGGCTCGAAATTTTAACAGACCAGGGGTGGGGGAGGGGGTGGCTCATTCAATCAGTGAATTCACTGAGTCAGTGAACCAAAAATCTACACTGAATATCTTAGATCACTTGTAACGTGGGTTTTTGTTCAATTAAAAGAAATTTTTATCTTTGTTAAAGAGTGCAGTGATCGTTATGCGATACGTAATCCGATATCGAGAATTATTAACCGATATATTATCAGCATTTGTGTGTCGTGAAGCCCATTCTGGCTAAGCTTTTTAAAAAAGAAAACAAAACAAGAAAGAGAAATCGGGAAAAATCTCTGAAGAACAAATATTTTTATGAAAAAAAAAAACACGGCTCCAAATTTTGACCGGGGTGACTAATGAGTCATTTCAGAAATGCCTTTTGCATGGCTCTTTATGGTCCTTTAGACGTAAAGCTTTAGATCTCTTGGTATGACGGAAATGTTCTTACGAAAACAAGTGACACAAGTTTGATTTACATGGTGAAAATCAATGAACGTGCAGGTGGAGGCAATATCAAATGAATGGCTTCGCCTCATAAGAGCCGTCTTGACACTAAAGTAAAAAGTAACTTTAGAAATAGCCTATTCAGTTTAACACATAAAGAAGCCTTTACTTGGATATCTGTTCAATTTTTCACATTCCTCTACCCATAACCAGGCCATAACCTTCCTTATTATTCATTCAAAATATTTCCCCGTTTCTGATTGGTTAAAACCACACGCATAATTCACCATAACAGCTGCTGTTGACCAAATATGGAAAGGCCTTTGTCATATTGAACCAATGACGACAAAAGTTCAGCCCGCTGCTGTTTATAGTTCGTTTGACCGAGAAAACCTGGGGACGAAGTTGTGTTATTTTTTGTTAGCAGAAATTCAGTGACAGATGGTTATGATAAGATGGTTATGTTGGTTTCCGGCCGCCATGTTGGTGCCCATCTGGATGGGCACCAGTATGGCGTCTCCATACAAATCTCTATAAATTTGGGTAAAAAATTGCTCCGCATATCTCGCTCAAGAGAAACTGCTGTGACCTGAATCTTGGTGAGAGTCTTTGCAGATTTACCTTCGACCCATCTTGTCCCAGATTCTGGACTTTATCTATTGAACGATTTTGATTTTTAATGAGATCTATTTTGAATGGCGTGGCACTAAAAGCCAGCTATACAGTTCTAGGGTAAAAATATATTTTTGCTTTGGAACTGATTTGTTTTACTACCATATTCGTACTAATTTTCGCGAGGCTTTAATTTCGCGATTTTCTCGCTAAAATTAGGATACGCGAAATCTAATACACTTCTATAATTGCTTTAATCAATGATTAACTGCGTTTATAGCTACATGATAATTGTCATCAGTCTATTTATCTTCTACTTCAGCACTTTCTTCATCCGAATCACTGATTTCTTCTTCTTGTACATGTAGCTCTCTTAAAACATCTTTCGTGCAGTCATTGATTCGCAGTATTTGCTTGATTTGTTTGATTATAAACTCCATTTCTATTACCTAATTGCAAATCATTATTGTAAATCAATCGTTATGTAAGTGATCATTCAATAAAAGACGGTTTCCTAAGTCTGTCTTTTCTCAATTTTCGCGAAATTAAATGCTGTAAATTTATCATTTTTTGCAAAATCGCGAAAACTAATGCTCGAGAAATATGTGTTCCAAATTCGCGAAATTAAGTGCCCGCGAAAATTAGTACGAATAAGGTACCTCTGTTTATGAAGTGATACGACAATATTGATATCACATCAATTAATGCTCAGCCATTGTTGAAGCAATAATGGTACTCTCTATAGGTCACATACTGGCAGTACAACCTGTTTACAACACCCTTCATTAAATGCTCTTATTATTCAACTTTCATACACTGTAGGAATTCTGATTTTCTGATTGGCTGATTTGTGTCACGTGATACTGGCTTGTGACGAAACAACCTCCTTGACGTCATTATCGTGGTGTAATAGCCGTGGTGTTCCAACCTAGTTCCCAGGGCCTTTTCCCCGGCTTGGCGCCCCGCCCCCAAGCCAGGGAAAAGGCCCTGGGAACGAGGTTGGTGGTGTTCACCTATGTCATTACACCATGGCTTCGGCTGATTCAAAGTTTGAGGATTTTTGTTCAGTTTGCAGTGTATTCAAGTTAAATAAAAATGTTAACGCACCCATTGCTCGAGAATTATCGAGATTTACCTGCACTCGTTCACTAACAATGAACTCGAAATTTCAATACCACACTCGGCGGTCTCGTGTGGTCTCATTCGTGCAGGTAAATCCCAATAATTTACTTGCTGGTGGCTCGACCATTAAATAACTCACAAACGAGCTGCGGGACCGCATTTTTATTAGCGAAATGACAACACTCAGATCAATCAATGTGCTCAGGTGCTTGTGTACACTGCCAATATACAAGATAACTAAAAAAGTTTAAAAAAAAAAAAAAAAAAGTGTTCATTTTCAGTACTCTTCAGCTGACCCTTGTAGAGTTCCACATGTTTACTATGTTACTGTTGAAATCAGAGCAAGTTTTAAACAATGACTAGCAAATAGGAATATCGCGCTTGAGACCTCGTTGACGGGGTTTTATTCACTCACAAATCCAACTGACTCCTTTATAATAAATTTTGATATTTGTTATCTCACAGGTAAGCTTCATGCAAATTAGCATTTTCACGATTTTGCCTCATTGAGACACTCGTGGAAATTCATTCGTTGGATTAAGTGTCGGATTAATAGGATTTTTCACTTTGTCGCGTGACGTCATTTGCGTGACACAGAATTTTTATCTTACGTCATTAGACTTGCGAGCCGACGTACAGAAAGTCCGAGCTTCATTTACTTTCAAATAAATTCAATTTATTTTTTGAATACCTGCACGTGCGTAATTAACTCATTAGATCATCAAAGAAAACCGAACGAAATGCAAACCATATCAGGCGTCGCTTCCGTGCTCACGACACACCTTATCCGCTAACGGAAAGACAAACGCCTCCAAAAGTTTCACCAACCCCCGGGCACAAACGTCGTCCAACAAGCACCAAAACTGAGTCTGGAATTGTTCTCATTCTTGGTCGTGCTGATCCGATGGAAGTTTCAACGAAATGTGAGATAAAGGATCTAATTACGACGTGTTTTACTACATTTATGCTTATTCTTTTAATGTGTTTTGCGACACAAAAGAAGTCATTAAAAAACATAGATCAATACAAACTCACAAGCTGTGAAGCAAATTACGTCCATTAGCAGGGCATTGACCATGACGACGATCAAAGTCTACTTTCTCACTGTTATATCCACAAAAAAACTACGAGTGCACAATTGGAGAATAAAGTTAACGATCACACAGAAGGCATTTCCTCGATACACAGCCAAATTCTCTTAACTGGTATTCGAGAAAGGGTATTGACATCCGTCATGAGAATTTACCTAAGAAATCGATAGTCTTACACATTCATGATATTCAACCGCGTCTGGACCAATAGCGTTTTGAAAAATATGACGAATTTACATGCAAATGAGCAGTTCGCGGATCGCCCATGTTCAGTTGCAATATCCACTTGAGAAATATTAACATTCTTGGTGAAAATCTGCATCTCTTAAATTTTAAACCACCACCGGATTGCCCAAGTGAACTGGTTCGCTGATTTTTCTTGTTACAGCACCTCGCATATATATTTTTTTACGGTTTGAAACAAACAATTTCGAAATAATGCAGACGAACGCAGTTAAGAACAAGATTCGAGACCGAGTGCAAGAGCTCAAAAATAAAATCGACGAAGCCGACGAGAGGGAACAAGAAGCCAAAAATTTACTCAAAGATGCTGAAGACAAAGAGTATTCCCTAGAGTCAGAAATTGACAGCAAAAAGAAGAAGATCGCGCAAATGAAGAAATACTTGGCAGAGAGGGAGAAGGAGCTGGACAAAAACTCAAGAAGTTGGAAGAAATTAAACAGAAACAGGAGGTGGAGAACGAGTTGGTGAAGACCCTCGAGAACATGGAGATGGACGGCGATGAAAAGTTGACCGAGCTAGAGAAACAAGTGGAGAAAATT
>JAHPZR010052605.1:0-26975 GCA_019787425.1 Platygyra sinensis
CGCCATGTTTGTATCACAAGTGTGATTCGTGTAGTTCAAGTTTTTCATCCGTGTAATCTTTCTGTCATCGGCCTTAGTTAGGCGAACTAAGTTGTTATCTTGGGAACAAAGTGATTCCTGTGAATAACAACGGTCGTCTTTTACTTCTCGTTGAAACTCCTTCGAATTCACAAGTGCGAACTTTGATGGCAGCCACAATTCCTAAAAAACGGGCAAAATGCCCTGATATGGTATTTATTACATGCGGGGTGCTTCCATTATGCCAAACCGACGACCGGAGAGACCGTCCGTGGCAAATGGAACCCTATCAAATCGGACTAACCGAGATTACTAAATTCTCAACCTCGGATAATCCAATTCTAACTCTCTGATTGGTTCACTGTATCTCGGTTACCAGCCATTATACCTACGTTTGACCTTATATGGAAATTAATGCGGCAAATGTCAAATTTTTTGTGGGAAGCCAAGTTTAGTCGACAAATAATTGGATGAGAAAAATACAAATACAAGAATTGCATACCTCTTAGTAACCGAGTTCGAGGTCCGTACCGTAAGTTACGGACCGAGTTTTTTCCTCTTCAATTTATGGCCCAAGCGCGAAGCGCGCGGGCCATGAATAGTTGGGGGCAAAAATGAGGATCCGTAACTTACGGTACGGACTGAGAAGACGAGGTTAGTATGATATTTATTATATCTGTAGTGTGTGTCTGAAGGATTCAGCAAAGATTTCCATTCATTAGGAACGGCTTCAAATTTCTAAATCAGGTGGAAAGCAGAACGAATCAATTTGAAATCGTTTTTAGGTCGTTATCACGCTTTAGTACGTAATTTAGACTAAAAGAAAGTTTAAACTTTTGTTTGCTTTATAAGTTGAGGAAATTTGGTGTTATAAATTACGCAACAGTTAAACAAAAAAAAAAACTTTAAATTTTAGCGGTCCGTGGAGGAGAGTACGGCCCGCTAAATTGACCAACCACAGCGCGCGTACTAACTTAGAGATAATAGAGAGGTTAAGCATGACGTTTACGGCAAACGGCAAACGGCAAACGGCAAAAATGAAACTTTTGCCGTCTGTCGTCAGCTCTCTGTACAGTAGAATCAAAATATTTGTATTTGCAGTGAATAGTAAGAGACACTTTTCTATTTTTGTATGATTTATTCAAAGAATACAAGAAAAGAATAGAATATCAGAGGTAATCTTTGCCGTTTGCCGTCTGCCGTAAACGTCATGCTTAAACTCTCTAATGTAAAAGAAATTACGGACAATGCCGTCCCAGTAACAATGAAAAGGTCTTAAAGTACGGAATGAGAATATTCAACGGTACGTATCCGTTAAGTTTCCCTTAAAAATTGCAATATTCAAATATGAACATCGAGATTTTACCTATTCATGAAGATTACGTAACAACAATTAACAATTTTTACCTTAATGTTACCGAATGGCTTGCTAGTCCTGTGGCTCCAAGTTTTCGAAACCGATAGAAGAAATGTCAAAAGCAGAACTGGATGTTTTTCTGAAGAGGTTTTGCACGTCTGCGGAAAATAAAGATGGCACACTGTCAGTTTACAAAAGTTCATCAATGAAATACATCTACATGAGAGCCGCCATTGATCGTTTCCTTCGCTCGCTGCCGCTTAACAAAACGTTTTCCACTATCCTTTACTAAAGCAAATAAAGCATCAGAACATTTGCAAAAGACCTCAGAAAAACAGGCAACATTGCCGGGGTACTAGAGACAAGAAACGGTACGAACCTAACTTTCAATGAACAGATAAAGAAGCTGTTCGATAGCGATGAGCTCGGACGGGCAGAGAGCAAGACTCAAGCACAACTTCAGAGGACGACCTATTGTCTTCGGTCTTGTTTTCGGCCAACGAGGACGAGAGAATTAATACCAGCTAACGCCAACAATTCTGTCTGTTTTTCTGTTTCTGAATGGCAGAAATAATATCAACTTAGCCAGGCTGCTCTACCAACAACAACAACAACCAGCTTATTTTCCAAATAAAAAGTTAAAATATTACAATACAAAATATTAATACAAAAAAAGGTAATTTTTACTCAGGATAACTAAAAAGCTAATCGGAGCTGAGTAAAACTAAGTACTATTTAAATATAGGAGGTAGGTTGGCACTAAAGCTTGAGCAAAGGAATAAATTATAATAAAAAGAGACGAAAAGAAGAAATGAATAAATAAATAAGTAAATAAATAGATCAATAAATGAATAAATAAATAAATTAATTAATTAATAAATACAAGAGACTATCAGCCTCATAGTCTCTTGGAAATTGAGTACTTAGGTCAGAATTTAAAGAATAACTAACTTGACACGGTGCAACCGACCATGAAACAGCCTAAAACGGCAGAAGTTCAAAACCCGGGGGAACTCCTATGTGCAAAGGTTGATGATTTTTCGTCGTCTTCGGTACATTAAATCAAGGATTCTGGTCTCACTAAGGGTTTTGACGACGAAACATCACCATTTTTAGCTGTGAAAGTATCGTTTAGGCTGCACTAGAAGAAATAATAACTAAAAGAAACGCTCTTATTTAATTTCAGTTTTCAGGCTTGCTTTCTGCTGATCTCTCGAGGGTCTGAATGGGAGGGGGGAGGGGGGGTCCAAATGTCGGTTGTCGGTTAAAATTTTCGACCATTGTCGGTTGTCAGTAGGTCATAGTTAATAATTAAAAATGCAAGTTCAGAATTATTCACATTTGTTATGCAATTTGCCTAGTTTTAAGACTTTAAACTTTAGACGAGGTGTAAAATTTGATTATTTGATTACACTTAAAGTGGCCGAACACAGTTTTCAAGTGCCTATGCCTAATTCACCATAACGTTTAAATTATTTATGCTTTGGCGCCCATTTTTTGCAAGAGTCAGGTTAACCACAGAAATATTTATTCTCGCATTTTGACTAGGGTGTGTGCTGTTGCCATGGCAGCGGGGCTGGTTAAAAACAAGGCTTAAATAATGGGTTTTGTTTATTTAAAAAAAAATCCAGTCGCTAGATTGTTTTCATATTTTGCACACTAAGAATTGACATTAAATCCCTTCTGTGAACACGGTTCTAGTAAAACTTTGACATAGGCGATTTTCGTAATTCGCCGTTAATCGTTTTCTGCATTATTGAAAATTCCCTATGTCAAAATTCATATTTTTTTTTGATAGATCATTCACGTGGTCTCTGATCTATTTTTCTGCCAAATTTCTTGAAATTTTAACGACTGGATCGTTAGAAATCGGCACGTTTCTGCTAAAGCAGTCGGTCTCAATTTTTCGAGCAGCTGCGCATGCGTTGCATTTAACTGGGTTCTTTCGGGAACAAACAAAAGCTGAAAATTGCTGGGTTCTTTTTTATCGTTACCTGTTCTAACATATCTTTGTGATAAAAGACTAAAGCCATCAATACACTGCGTTCAGTTATAGAGAAAAATAACACAGATAGTGCGGGTGTCGAGTAAATAAAATGATCGCTCTACTGACAGTGACGGCATGTTTTTTCTTTGAAATCCTTGTGCACGTTCTAAATATTGCATCAGCAAAAGCACGCGCGAAAACTGAGTTCGGCCACCTTAAACCTCGTTAACTCTGTTTTTAGCAACGTGATCGTCTCTTTCACTTTTATATAATAACAAAATCGTATGCAGGCTGTGCAGCCTGCTATGTCGGTGAGACCACCCGACATTTCAATTGTCTTCAATATACGTGTAAGGGAACACTTGGAAACGGACCGGGCCACACATTTTCAAGCACCTGGAGAGTTCGTCAGCACGTCGCTCTGCATGCTCCCGTGACAATTTTGCCATCATCGATCAGGCATCCTCGTGGTTTGCTCTTAAATTCAATTCAAAGAGGCGTTGCACATACTTTGGGACAAAGCAATACAGGTCAAACATGTTAATTTATAACTTTCTGTTTAATTGTTTGAATTGCTATTGTCATAGTCTTAATTATTGCTATTATTATTGTAATTTCTCTAGTATTTTTATTCACTGGAATTAATTGTTCATTTCACACTGAAGATGGCAGAGGCAATTGCCCAAATATGTCTGTAAAACTCAGTGTCGTCTTTTTCTTAAAATTAATTTTAGCACTGCTTTTAGCCAGACCATAACAAAATCAATGCGCGCGTTCTGATTGGTTAATCAGCTGTGGTTGATTGCGCCGGTAAACCCATGGAAAAATCGCGCGTCTTCTGATTTACAAACTTTTCTCGTGTTCTCCCAAACATCCCGCGCGGGTTATTACCTCTATAAACCCATAGAAAGTGTGGCCTATTGCTTGATTGTTTGCAAATCTAGTATACCGATAAAATCACCAAAGCTTTTATTCTAGATGTGAATTTATTTTCCTGTTGATTACAGGGATCCGAAGTAAATTAAGAGAGGTAAATTAGACAACTCTAGCCCTTGGGAAACGTAATTTTGTTGGCTACGGAAGACTTTATGTTTCCCAAGACGTCCACAAACCCTTATATAATAGGCAGCTTAAGCAGGCGCGTTTTTGAGACACGGACGGTAACGGAAGTGAGTTGTTTTCACTTTTAACTTGCCCTCACACAACCACATTCACATTACTAAGTATCTTTTCTTCATTAGAGATGAATAGTATAAAAATCTGGGAGACAATACGGTCCTAGCAAGGGAAATGTTTCACACGAGCCGCACGCTCTTCTAGAAATGAGCCCCCTCGGCTCCCCGGAAAAAAGGATCCCGGGGCTTGAGTAATTTGAAGACATGAAATTCTACAATTGTCTAAATCTTCATTTAATGTGGTTACGTCTGGTGAAACATAGCCCAGCAAAATATCTGGACATTTCCTGACCTAGAAATAACTTCAAAATTCTGGTTTTTTTTTCGGAATACAACATCCCTATGACTTCAGACCATGTCGGTTGTCGGTCAGATTTTTTTTGTCGCTAGTCGGTAATTTTTTCCTCGTTTTGTCGGTAGTCGGTACGATTTTTCGCTCTTTGTCGCTAGTCGGTTAACCCCATTCAGACCCTCTCTCTCGATTACACGAGTCGGGTCTGCAAGTGCCCACGGGATCCTCTCTTAAACAATAGCTAGTAATCGACCCTATTCCTTTTTAAGTGGTATCTTTTGGGGTTATAATGAAGCTCAGGCAACGTCCACAAAAGTTTCCCGTAGGAGTTAAATTCAAATTTTCCGACGAGCATTCCTCGCCTTTTCATATGGGAGCTCCCCCCGGGTTTCCAAATGTCTAACGGGAAGTGATGGAGTGAAAGAGTGAAGGAGTGATGGAGTAAAATCGGGTCCACCACTACAACTTGGAAAATAGTCAATATTTTCCAAATTAAAAATAAACCCCAAAACCTTTGAAAACTCACAAATACCTCTCTATAAACTCCTAAACAAAGGTAAGTTTAATTTTGCCGTGACGTCTCGTCACGCTTTGCTCGATATTTTTGTGCAATTGCTCTTAAATTTGAATGTTTACAGAGGTGTAAAGGTGCACTCATGGTCTGAAATGAAATTGTATTTGGGCTGCGGATTTCTTGCCTCTTTAGAACCGTGGATTTAACATAAAGTTGAGTAATCGGCTTGTTTTCTGTAACGGTCCATGTCTTAACCAAAGAAATACGGGCTTGAAGACAGTTTCCGGAAAACCCATTCACAAAGTAAGGCCATCGTCCATCGCCTAGCCTGCGAGCAGGCTCACTTGTTTCGGTAGGGTATCACGGCCAAAGGCGACAAAGAACCGAGAACCGGCGAAGCCGGCGAGAAGAATGGGGCTTTTCCTCGCCCCATTCTTCTCGCCAGCTCTCGGTTGCAGCTCCCTCACCTTTGCCCGCGATACCCTACCCAAACAAGTGAGCCTGCTCGCAGGCTATCCATCGCCAAAATGTTTCGCTTCCTATCTGGCTCGACCAAACAAACAAAGCAAAAACAATCGGATTTGCCTTCTCTGATTTTTTGGTGTTTCTATATTTAGCCAGGAGCCATAAATAGGCCATTTCTGAATTACCTTTAGCCTCTTTTTCAAACCGAGTCTTGGTGCTCATCCTTTCATATGAAAATGAGTTTCCATTCAAATGCAAATTAAACTCATTTTCATATGAAAGGATGAGCACCAAGACTCGGTTTGAAAAGAGGCTAAAGGTAATTCGGAAATGGCCTATTGACTCAAGTAAATGAACTCTCACTCGTGTCCACGTCTTGGAGCCTGTGAGTGTGGGACTACGCAAAATAGAAGACAGGCGACCAGATTCCTTTGGACTAGAATACTCAGGCTGAGGGTCTGTCGGACAATGCTCGAAAATTAGAGTATTATATGCTTTCAGGCGTCACCCGTAAAACCAGGGTATTATGCTCAAAATTATGCTCGGCTGGAGGTATAATGCTCAAATTATGGCGGACTAAAATGACACTTTTATTCCGCCCCCATAAGCCCGCACATATTGATAAACATTCCTCGTCAGTTGGAAGCCTGGCATAAAGAGGTAACCAGGTCTTCGATTATACCAAAATGAACTGTGTGCGAGTCTAAGGTATCAAGTTCCTAAAATGTTCCCACTTTCATGAATTTTGTACTTTCTAGAGCGAGTTGAGGGCCAACGTTTTCATACACAGTTTTCAGAACTAACGGCATTATGCTGCAAAAAAATATTAGTATTACGCCAGCATTTTGCCTGATGCTCCAGATATTGTATTATACTCAAAATTATGCAGGCATAATCCGACAGACCCTAGACTAGAAACCTTAAGATCCCTATTTAACAAAGAAACTAGCCAAAAAACGAACTTTGATGGTATCGTTCTTCGCTCGAACTGAAAGCTTAGCTGAAGTCCAGTTTGTGATTGACAGCTGTCATCTTGTTAGCCAATGAAATCTTTTAAACAATTCTGACAAAGATTGTGAAAGATTGTGATGAGCTTATTTAAGTGTGCTTCATCAGAGAACAGAGTGCGCTCGCGCCACTTTTAATTGTTTGAAAAATAAAGTTTGGTTCTAATATTCAGCTCAATGCGTGGGGAAAATAATGGATTCCTTATCAAAAAATAAGCGAAGAAGCTTCACTTGTGCTCTGTTCTGCTGTAAAACACTCATAGGAAGCGTTAGAGCACTCAGGAAGTAGGCAAAATACGAGGCTTAGTCGAGTGTTTTCCCACTTTTTTCGTCTCTACCGCTCCCAGCGTGCCTTACCACAGAACAGAGCACAGTCGAGGCTATTTTTGTTAAATAATGTTTCTCGTCTGTAATGTAGGCTCAATTTTAGGTAGCTGGCACATTTGATTGGGAGCGCGTAATCTAAGGTGCAGAAAGCAGGTGAGGCTCTGGAATAGAGAGGAAAACCTCCCTGGGGAGCAGGAGTGAGGCTAAATGACGAGTGACCCTCTTCATTTTGCCACGTATTTGCGCATTGGCAAGATTTTGGTTTTTGGACACCAGCAGGCTGTCGCGAATTCAAAGATACGAGAATTCACGTAGACGAATAAGCCTTTCACAAATCTGTTTGTATCGCCCTCAATAAACTTTGGCTCTGCTCTAAAACTTCTCAGAATCGAAGATTAGTGATACACAGATCTGGTAAGGTGCCAATTTGTGGGTAATCGAGACCTTTCGGTCAGTTCATTTCAATGCCGTTTGACGGAGCCTCGAGTGGAGGGTAGCGTTATGGCGCTAGACAAAGACACCTTTCTCCCGGCAGCTTTCAGAAAGGTTCAGAAAATCGGAAAAGGACTGAAAAGTAATGAAAACAGCAACAAAGCAGGATTTTTTTTTATAAAGAATTCCATTCACGAGACTTGGAAAAGACTGGAAGGATCGCGCTTGTATGAGCGTTTTTTTGTTTACATTACCCGTGAGCGGACATTTATAATTACTGGTTGGTTTTCTTTCTCGATCTTCAGACACTCTATCAGGTTATCTTCGCACAAGTATACTCTGTGAGAACCACTCCGATATATTTGTTATTTAGCTATCAATATAATTTTGTAAATGTGACTACGACTCGTGTATAAAACCAGTAAAATTTCCACCATTATGTTGCACATCAGAATATTTTACCAAGGAGTTTCTTTCCCTGACTAGTTGAGCGCGTTGACTTGCAATGACATGACCTTTCTTCCTGTAAAAACGCGACCGCAAAATCCTACGACTGTAGACAAATTGAAATGTTTCTCTACCCTATTCCATGCTCTCGTCTTGTTGAGATTACATTTTATTATTATTACTTTATTTCCAACTAATTTCTTGCAAGTTCGTGAATGGCCAATCGGATATATTTATCGCATGGAAAACTTGTCGCCATGACACGACCAAGTGCGCGTGTGCGCTACATCATGATACTGTCCCTTTAAGATACCTACCGGGATATACAAACAAATTATCTAATAACTTCGATTACTTTAAAATCAATCATCAATTTTCATCGATAAATTGCACCGCGAACATCAAGAAGAAAATCTTAAAAAGAATAAAAAATCGATCTTTATGCAAATTTACATCGATGACTGAAATAACTTTAAATTTCTCTTGAGTAATTTTAAGACCTTCAGTTACAAAGGCCTACAACTTTCTATTAAAGTGAAGAAGTGATAACGGTAGAAAAATTATGTCGACAATTCTTTAAAGACGCCCATGAAGACTTGTCCACTGTGATTAGGCAATCTGAGAGATAGCATAGTCCCGAGTACTTTTTTACCTTATGGAAAAGATTGAGTCTTGCAAGGTAGATATGGAGGCTGTTAAGCGGAAGGTTGCCGCCAAGTGTGCAATACGCAATACGGCAAGGGAGAAAACCCTCCTGGTAAAAATTCATTATTATACCACTTCAGTCCCACCAAACGACTTCAGTATTCCCGCACTTAAAATCAACTTCATTTCACGTCTCAATTCTCCCTCGGGTAAACTTCCCGCTAAGTGTGGATAAAACAAAAAACTTTAAGAGCAAATCTCCACAAGAATCAAACAAAATCAAATTTCTTCGGCAAGGCTTGAAAACTCAATTTCTCTCCCCTTTTGCATATAGTTAGCCCCTAGCAAGAATACAAACAGCCTGTGTTTTTTTCCTCGAAATAGCTTTGTCTTTCCGAGAAAAACAACTTTTTCGATTTACCCTCCAGACTCAGTTTAGCGAGTCCCATTTGGGTTGAAAATCGACCATTTTCATTCGATTCGCATGTCGCAACCATCAAGCGCAAAAAAATGTAATGCAACCAACTTATTGCATAACTTTTCCTTGTCCAAAACCCACAATTTCAAGAATATTGGATTAATCTAATAATTTTGCGGTGAATAAAACCAGAGTGTTCTCTAACTTTAACTTCGTCGGTCGGTGTGAAGAATTGTTATTTTGACCATGTGCCATATCACCGAATTTCATAAGATTAAGGATTTTAATTAAGGAAGGGTAGGTCTCTCAAAATATGTAAAGTTTAGTTTGGGCAAATGATTTGGCAGTCGTCAAAAAATTATTCAAAATTGCTTACTCTAGACACAAAATCACGCCAGCAGTGTCGAGTGCGTGACCAAGAGTATATTATCATTGTATCCGCAATCTACATACATATACCAATATCACTTTGGTTCGAAAGTCAGCGTTACAAAGATATAAATATGATAAACATGCTTACCCTCTTCGATTTGTAACATCCTGAATTTTGGCAAGCTGTTTCTTTCCTTGTATATTTTCAGCGACGTTTTCGACAAGGCCCACATCAGAATTTGAAGAAAAACAATAACTGCCAAGTGCATATGTATTCATTGTATGTAACACAATCTCTGCTATTTGTATCCTTTGATTTAGCAAGCAGTAAACCGCTAAAGCATTATTCAATTGCAATATGCGAGTTTCGAGTTTCCATTTTGAAGGCATTTGAAAGTTCTCGCTGTTGTTGATTTCAACGTGTAATTTGCATATTTATACCCGAGGAAAGCGCACGCAACACCATTTGCACATAGGGACGAGGATGGGGACTTCTGCGGACCACAGAACGGGAAGTGCCCTTCATCAGATAAGAAAAAATAATCAAATACTTTAACTGGTCACGAGAACAGACTGTACAAGGAGAAAGTAAAGCGTCAGAGAAATCAAAACAAAAAACTGACCAGCAAAACCCGAAGAAAATCGGAAATTGACCAGCAAAGCTGCGACTGACTCTGATGTTCTCCTGATGTCTTTTAGATCCTTGTTCTCAAATTCTAACATAACAAGGAAAAAATATATATTTTTTCTCATGTTACACAGTTTACATTCATTACTTGCAAATGCTTAATGTGACATTGCCTACTTGCAATACACTATGTTACAATACAAATAAAGAAGCCTAAGCCGTGTATTACACTGTGATAAAACATGATTCAGGGGCGTAGCCAGCATTTCTAGGAGGGGGGGGGGGTTCCAAATTGTTTCCAACGAAAACGGTTGGCCTGAAATCCTTACATTACGTACATACAAGACTTTTGCGTTTACGCTACGCAAACAGAAGACGCCTTGGTTGCCGTTGAGCAAACACTGTTATCATTTCCTTGATATTTATGTCTCGGTGGTAATTGATGTTCATCAACGCCAGCCCAGACTCTCGCTCGCTTGACATGGTTGACCTCAGGCATGTTTTTAACCTTCTTAGTGCACTGAATGAACGCTCACATTCAGTTGACGTCATCGGCAATGTGCACAAAATGCGGGTCAAGGTGTGGATGTTAGAAAAGAACTCTTGATCGCATGCTGCGAGTGTCTGAACTGCACAGGTGGGAAGGTCGGCATCCTCAGTGCTGCACCACTTTCTCTTCCATCGCAAGAGCTCAACAACCACATGGGGAGAAGGAAGGTTGTTCTCATAAATCTCCAGCGCTGCGTCAATGTCAGGATTTCTGTCTCGACAGCTACCAGCTGAGATAGAAGATTAAAGAGGCTAGACAAGACAGCATCATTAGTAGGATTGAAGTATGTTTTCATCTCTGATTGTAGATGGTCTAGAAGGGAATAGCAACTGCCCACTTATAGTAATCAGATGGTGTCTGGGCTGGCACATTGTCGCAATGCTACTGCTGATCGGTCCGGCGCGGGATGGAAGGTACAACACCTACATTTGCTGTGGTACAGTGACCGCGCCAGATCGAACCACTCGGATGTCTTCGATGTTGTCTCGGAGTTCCTGGAGATCGTCCGTGACATTATTACTGTTAGTGTATGCCTCGTAGACAGCTAGATCTCTAGAACAACACCAATGGATTGTCTACTAATTTCGCAGTCATTTCTGCACACACGTGCATCTTGTTACACAAAAATCCCAACTCTGCATGTAACGAATGATCATCGCAGTTAATTTTCCAATTTAAGCAATTGGAAAGAAGAAGCCTGAAAAAAATCAGGGCTTCCAATTGCTTAAATTGGAAAATTAACTGCGATGATCATTCTTTACATGCATCTACAACCGCAGTTCAAATATGAATTATTTCATATACTTCACATCATTCCATTCCTCATGGTGATATGAACTCAATAAATTGACCTCGCTCCCAATGTGTGGCTTCATAGCTCAGTTGGTAGAGCATCGCACCGGTATTCGTGGAGGTCACGGGTTCGAATCCCGTTGACATAAATGTCCAGTACTGGCCACGAAATCCCGGGTTTCTGCACTGTGATTTCATTCCACACTTCTCCATGTGTAGAAGTGTAGAATACCTTGAAAAACTAGGGATTTTCACGACCTTTTCCCCATCCTTTCCACGGTTGTCATTCTTTACTTAGTTCCACACTTCTCTATGTGTAGAAGTGTAGAATACCGTGACAAACTAGGGATTTTCACGACCTTTTCCCCATCCTTTCCACGGTTGTCATTCTTTACTTAGTTCTACACTTCTCTATGTGTAGAAGTGTAGAATACCGTGACAAACTAGGGATTTTCACGACCTATTCCCCATCATTTCCACGGTTGTCATTCTTTACTTAGTTCTATACTTCTCTATGTGTAGAAGTGTAGAATACCGTGACAAACTAGGGATTTTCACGACCTTTTCCCCATCCTTTCCACGGTTGTCATTCTTTACTTAGTTCCACACTTCTCTACCTGTAGAACTGGACTTTCTCAGCCATTCAACAGTAAATGTCGTGCTTTATTTAGTTTCAAGCTTCTCACTGAATCGTGATATAGTAGTTTCGGCTTAAATTTTAATCACTAGAATAAATCTACAAGTCTTATAAATGTATTTCTTTGAAGAATAGACGAAAATTAATTTGATAAAAGTCGCTAAAAGTTCAGGTAGACAAAGAGACCTTAATGACCGGCAGTGAGACCAAACGACATTGGACGTCAAGAGTAATCGAACCATACTCGCCCGCACGGCAAACGTCATCATTATCACTACCACTGCGCCACGGAAACCGACTGGTAGCTATAGGAATTTTTCAGTTATATAACGTGTTACTATTAACATGACTGACGGCTAACCTAAGGGGTTAACCGGAACCCTCTTCGGGCTACCGGGAGTACTATTTAGCCTAACATAAAAAAAAGGTTTAAATATTGGTTTACTTAATACTAGAAGATGCCACACGAGAAATTGAGCATAGAAGTGCCACGCACTCAGCTCCCAGTTTAGAAGTGTGTCACACTCTACTGATATGAAAATTCGATCTCGTTATCACTAGAGCCCTGGTGGTTCAGTGGTTAGCACGTCCGATCTAGAATTCGGTAGGTCGCGAGTTCTATTCTCGCCCGGGGCACGAAAATTTTCGTTGCCCCGGGCGAGCATAGTTTCTCCTTATTCCAAGAGGAAAATATTCCCTGGAGTATATGTGTGCTGCTCACTAGTCATTGAATAAAATATTGAAAATGGAAACTTGTACCAGCTTTAGGATAATGCAATATTTTAGTCACTTCCCAACTGTAAGTTGAACCTTCAAGGCTACCTACTGCAGGTATTTCAATGTACACCTATGACAGACAAGGCACGAAATGTAGGCCTACAGTCGATGTGCCTGGCATTTCTGTTTGCTTCCAGACGCCCAGGCTTGTAAACAAAAGAGCACCTTTATGAGTGTGGCCTGAAACCTCACTTCAATACTCAGATTACACCCCGTTTAAACCGAAACGTTTCGTTTAAACATGAAGTAAGCAGATTTGTGTATATAAAACTGTCCATTTAGTGAGATGTCCTCGATGAGATCTGTGTGAAAGGACTGCCACAAAATACCACCGATTTACACATTCTAATCCTTCCAGTTACAGCGGATAATTTACTTCTGAGTAAAAATTTCTGAAATTAAGGCCCTGAAAAGAAAAACGAAAGTACATGCCATCGATGGCAAAAATTTAATACTCGGTTAGGGTGTAAGTATTTTATCGTTGATCTCAATCGGTATGTGTGTGTAAAGATCGCGCATGACTTTCAGCTCCGCTGAATAAGTATAGTGATTGGGATTTTCATTGTTTTTGTCTTTGAAGGTGAAATATCTTGGTAAAAGGGAATGTGACGCTACGTGGGAACCAAGCAACTGTATACCATCCAAAATAATCGAAACTTTCCACAGAGGTCAAGAAACAGTGGTGAAGTCCATCAGCGAAAATTACAGTGGCCAGATTTTTCTTCTCTTAAAGTATCCATCGATGATCCACTGCCTGAACCACCCGTGAAAAAAACTAAACCAACCATAGAAACTATACCAGACAAAAGGTAAGTATAATTCCCGCGAGTCCGTTTAATAGAAAATAAAGTATATTCTTTAAATTTTTTATTAAACTTTTATCTTACTCAGAATATTTTCAAGCGGGAAAGAGGAAGTGACAACTTCTTGCAACACTGAAAAAGATCGAGATGCAAAGCAGAGGAAGAATGACCGTTCTGCTGGTAAGCATTGAGTTAATTTACCCCCAAGAAGGACAATCAGTGTTAACATATAACACATTGTATCGCGTACGTAGTACACGCGCTGTGATTAACCAATTTAGTGGGCCGTACTCTCTTAATTATACGGCCCACTAACATAAAAAGTGGTTTTTGTCGCCGACCTGTTTCGGGATTTATCCCCAAGCGTTCTTTCAGTAGCATGGTAAAAATTTAACTTTTCTTTAACTCTTACTTGTGTACTTCAATGTTGAAATAATCATTTATAAATAGTACAAAATAATAAACATAAACATCGACTGTCTCGGTCCATAAACACGCCAAAAAAGACTTGACCAATATCCCACCATCTTGACCGAACAAGCTTGGTCAACAAAGCCATATACATGGCCTTCGAACTTGGTTAGTAAGAGGTATATCATTAAGAAATTGTGATTCTGCTTTTGAATAGTACGGGCTTCTCATGTCTTCATTAATAGCTGACAACTAATACTGACCGAAAACAAGGAAATGTCAAAGTCATCTTTTTTAACTCAGCTAACGCAATTTTAATTCTTGATTTTTCCCATTGTAGGAATACTTTGCATTATGTCCCCTTGTGGAGTTATAAATCGGTGCGCAGAATTATTCCGCTCGGAATCCAAGACGCAAGTGTATGCCGTCTTGCACGACCTTTTAGCCCGTAATGAGAGGCTGTTCGACAACTTGAGTAAGTGCTGTACTACAAATTGCACACAGGATGTACGTGGAAACCATAACAAACAAGAAGTTGCTTGTTATAGTAGCGCAATTAGTATTTTCCTGAAGTAAACGTTGTATGCCTTGCAGGGTATGTCATTTATGATGACGGTTGCCACTTGAGGAAATTTGCTCAAAATCCCTCTCGAAGGGAAATCACATCAGCAGCTAAAAGACTCTCGGAAATTTCCATCGTAGTGGATAAAATGCACATGAAGGGTCATGTTGATCGCTGGTGCAAAGAAAACTGTGATGCACGTAATATAGAAGAGCTTAGGGAGGTAAGTATTGTTGACAAAGCACATTTCCTTAAAAACGCTCACAGTGATAAGATGACGGGGACGATGTCACTGAAGTATAATGCATGTTATTCGTATTCGTTCTAGACTCCCATACGAATGTCTGCGTAGGAGGCGATATTCGTTGATTTATTGTTTGTTAGGTTGTGGGTTTCTTTCGATTATATGGTAATTATTTATACATCAGTGGCTACATTTATCCAGTCCTGGACCTAGCTATTTCTCTCGTTTAAGTCTGTCTAGTATACGCAGTTGCACTCGACTCCCATGCATCAGGGTCAGAATTTGACCGAAGATAATATGTGACCAAATGTTTCACGTGGTGTCTAAGAGAGCGTAATGTACATAAAGTGCACTTACTCATGGTTTTATCTAAAATGTAGTGAAACGGTAAATTTTTGTTGTCTCAACAGGCAGATACTGAAGTTTGCGAACAGACCTTTGCTTGGTTATCAAAATATGCGAAAATAACACGGAATATGAACAGAGAACATTTTGTTTTCTTTACAATGTATTTGCAACACTTGCATAACCTTAGGGAAGAACAAAAGTTGAAAACCAGTGGATACTTGTGAGAGTAGTAGAAGTAGAAACTTTATTGGCGTGTCAGAGCCTTCTTGTTTGGGAGATATCCCTTACTAATGTGGGGACACAAACTGAATAATAGATAACAATAGTATATACTAAAACAGTGGATAGTGGTAAACGCACGCGCTGATTGGCTCGTCAAACTCCGGATATCCTATGCTATTTACCCCCGAGCAACTCGAGAGAAAATGGTGTCCCAGTTTGCATCCGTGACAAGTGAAGAAATCATCCAAATTAATTCTTTGTGGTGTTTGTTATCTCACTGTTTTAGTATATACTAAAACAACTATTCACCTCAGTGTCGGTAGCTAGCGGCCGATATTTACCTCGCCGCTTAGCGGCTCGGTAAATATCCGCCGCTAGCCACCTCCACTTCGGTGAATAGTTCTTAATTATTTACAATGAAATACTATCCACTAAATAGTATTAAAAAAAGCTATAAAACACGAATTGAAGAAATCAGTTAAGGATTACGAATTACAATGAGCGCAGCCCCTACAGCCATCATCTAGCAGAGAGCTGAGGTCACGCTTACTTTTGCCTAACGATGTAACTGATCTGTCAGCAGTTGTCAGTTTGCTCCATAATGTGGGTCCTAGATAGCGCAATGAATGTTTCCCATAAGTTTCTGTGTTATACCTTGGAACCTAAAAGTCGGACTGTCTTAAATTATACGAAGAATTATGTACCTGAAAGATGTTTAAAGGACTTAGATTGTGTTTGGCTTTGTACATGAAAATGCCTATGTCTTGTAGACGTCTACTTAGTAACGAAGGTAACTTATCTTTTTAGCAGCAAACGTTCATGGGTGGAGAGTTTGTCTTAGTAAACAGCCCTTACGCCTCTTTCTTATACCCGCTCCGATCTGCGACTATCACTAGATTTACAAAAATGCCATATAAGACAGCAGTATAATCACTTGAATTTGTTGGCGGGACACCGTTCCTTTTTCTTACTTTTTTAAAAGAGAATTTCCTGGTCTGAAGTAAATCATGGCAATTCGTTTAAGAGCAAATGTCCACAAAAATCAAATATAGTCCGGTAAGACTTGAAAAATTAAATTCGTCCTACTGTTGCATATAAGTTGGCCTCAGTAAAGGTAAAAACGCCATGTGTTTTTTTTCCTCAAATACTTCGGTATTTCCGAGAAAAACGACATTTTCAATTTCACTTCCTGGCATCAATTTAACGAGTCCCAACCGGGCTGAAAATCGACGATTTTCAAATGATTCGCGTGTCGCATTTATTGAGTGCAGGAAAGTTGTAATACAACCAACTTTTTGCATATCTCTTGCTCGTCCAAAAAAGCACAATTACAGGAAAATTGTATCAATCTAATTATTTGACGGTTAACAAAAGTAGAGTGTTCTCTGCCGTGAGGTTCGACGGTTGGTGAAAAGAATTGACATTTTGACCATGTGCCATATCTCGGAATTCCAAAATATTTTAGATTCTGACTGTATAAGGATAGGTCTTCCAGGATATGCAAAGTTTAGTTTGGGCAAATGAATAAGCAGTCGTCAAAACATTATTCAAATCGTACAGAAAAATCGAAATCACGCAAGTAGTCGAATGCGTGACTAAACATTACCACTGCATTGATAATTAATTAAATCCCTTCAATTCGAAATATCCGGATTACTAAAGCAGAGTGCAACATGAATATGTTCACCTTAGCCAAGATATGATAGCCGTGTATTACACTGTGATAAAACACTCTGGTCATTTCAGAACACTCGAGAAATGTAGAAAACACTCAACTGCGGCTCGTGTTTTCTACATTTCCCTCGCGTTCTCAAATGACCATCGCATCGGTGTAGCCAAGGGGGGGGGGGGGGGGGGGTTCCAAGGGTTCCGGAACCCCCCTCTCGCGCCAAGGAACCCCCCTCTCCTATTTTCAACAGTGATTTTATTCCAGCAAGAGTGTAATGGACGCTCGACTCCTGAAATTTTTCAGAGACATAAGCAGAGTTGGGATTGATGTGAAGTATATGAAATAATTCATATTTGAACTGCGGTTGTAGATGCATGTAAAGAATGATCATCGCAGTTAATTTTCCAATTTAAAGCAATTGGAAAGAAGAAGCCTGAAAAAAATCAGGGCTTCAACGGGGAGCCATGTCCAATACTGGCCATGAAATCTCGGGTTTCTACAGCTTTCAATTTTCCACCGTAGGGATTTTCACGACCTTTTCCCCATCCTTTCCACGGTTGTCATTCTTTACTTAGTTCTATACTTCTCTATGTGTAGAAGTGTAGAATACCGTGACAAACTAGGGATTTTCACGACCTTTTCCCCATCCTTTCCACGGTTGTCATTCTTTACTTAGTTCCACACTTCTCTATGTGTAGAAGTGTAGAATACCGTGACAAACTAGGGATTTTCACGACCTTTTCACCATCCTTTCCACGGTTGTCATTCTTTACTTAGTTCTACACTTCTCTATGTGTAGAAGTGTAGAGTACCGTGACAAACTAGAGATTTTCACAACTTTTTCCCCATCCTTTCCACGGTTGTCATTCTTGACTTAGTTCTACACTTCTCTATGTGTAGAAGTGTAGAATACCGTGACAAACTAGGGATTTTCACGACCTTTTCACCATCCTTTCCACGGTTGTCATTCTTTACTTAGTTCTACACTTCTCTATGTGTAGAAGTGTAGAGTACCGTGACAAACTAGAGATTTTCACAACTTTTTCCCCATCCTTTCCACGGTTGTCATTCTTGACTTAGTTCTACACTTCTCTATGTGTAGAAGTGTAGAATATCTTTTACCCATTTCACGACCTTTTACCCATCCTTTCCACGGTTGTCATTCTTTACTAAGTTCTACACTTCTCTATGTGTAGAAGTGTAGAATACCGTGACAAACTAGGGATTTTCACGACCTTTTCTCCATCCTTTCCACGGTTGTCATTCGTTACTTAGTTCCACACTTCTCTATGTGTAGAAGTGTAGAATACCGTGACAAACTAGGGATTTTCACGACCTTTTCCCCATCCTTTCCACGGTTGTCATTCTTTACTTAGTTCTATACTTCTCTATGTGTAGAAGTGTAGAATACCGTGACAAACTAGGGATTTTCACGACCTTTTCCCCATCCTTTCCACGGTTGTCATTCTTTACTTAGTTCCACACTTCTCTATGTGTAGAAGTGTAGAATACCGTGACAAACTAGGGATTTTCACGACCTTTTCACCATCCTTTCCACGGTTGTCATTCTTTACTTAGTTCTACACTTCTCTATGTGTAGAAGTGTAGAAGTACCGTGACAAACTAGGGATTTTCACGACCTTTTTCCCCATCCTTTCCACGGTTGTCATTCTTTACTTAGTTCTACACTTCTCTATGTGTAGAAGTGTAGAATACCGTGACAAACTAGGGATTTTCACGACCTATTCCCCATCATTTCCACGGTTGTCATTCTTTACTTAGTTCTACACTTCTCTATGTGTAGAAGTGTAGAGTACCGTGACAAACTAGGGATTTTCACGACCTTTTCCCCATCCTTTCCACGGTTGTCATTCTTTACTTAGTTCTACACTTCTCTATGTGTAGAAGTGTAGAATACCGTGACAAACTAGGGATTTTCACGACCTTTTCCCCATCCTTTCCACGGTTGTCATTCTTTACTTAGTTCCACACTTCTCTATGTGTAGAAGTGTAGAATACCGTGACAAACTAGGGATTTTCACGACCTTTTCCCCATCCTTTCCACGGTTGTCATTCTTTACTTAGTTCTACAC
The DNA here is from genome assembly GCA_019787425.1 of Platygyra sinensis. Lineage (NCBI taxonomy): Eukaryota > Metazoa > Cnidaria > Anthozoa > Scleractinia > Merulinidae > Platygyra > Platygyra sinensis. The sequence continues at coordinate 19,193 of JAHPZR010052605.1, forward strand.
TTCTCTATGTGTAGAAGTGTAGAATACCGTGACAAACTAGGGATTTTCACGACCTTTTCCCCATCCTTTCCACGGTTGTCATTCTTTACTTAGTTCTACACTTCTCTATGTGTAGAAGTGTAGAATACCGTGACAAACTAGGGATTTTCACGACCTTTTCCCCATCCTTTCCACGGTTGTCATTCTTTACTTAGTTCTACACTTCTCTATGTGTAGAAGTGTAGAATACCGTGACAAACTAGGGATTTTCACGACCTTTTCCCCATCCTTTCCACGGTTGTCATTCTTTACTTAGTTCTACACTTCTCTATGTGTAGAAGTGTAGAATACTGAAATTCAAACATCACACACTGTTTTCATACCGTATGTTTAATTGAAGGATTTATTCCTAATTTTGCCAATAACATTTGTCTTTTGACTGATCACATTAATTTTAGCCCTGATCACGGAACACGGGAAGCCTTTTCTAGGGGTATATCAATGTTTTACCACACAGGTCGAGACTTACCTACTACTATATCCAAACTTAGAGATAGCACGAAAACGGCAACCAAGTGGTACGACTCAAATCTGTTAGCTGGTAATCTTAAGAAGTACCAACCTTTACTCATTGGCAACAATCATAGCCTTGAAAAATAACATCGAAGAATGCGCAATCTCGTAAACAAAGAGAAAATCGCCACGACGGAAACTCTCCAACTTCTCGGAGTCAAGATAGACTCAAAATTGAACTTTAATAATCATATAAGCATTATTTGTAAAAAAACAAAAGCCAGTCAAAGGATTGATGTGCTTCTGAAGACTCCGCATCTTGATTCCAACAGACGCAAAACTACAACTTATTGCAGCAGCTATTCTACCGTATCTAACCTACTGCTGTCTTATATGGCATTTTGTAAATCTAGTGATAGTCGCAGATCGGAGCGGGTATAAGAAAGAGGCGTAAGGGCTGTTTACTAAGACAAACTCTCCACCCATGAACGTTTGCTGCTAAAAAGATAAGTTACCTTCGTTACTAAGTAGACGTCTACAAGACATAGGCATTTTCATGTACAAAGCCAAACACAATCTAAGTCCTTTAAACATCTTTCAGGTACATAATTCTTCGTATAATTTAAGACAGTCCGACTTTTAGGTTCCAAGGTATAACACAGAAACTTATGGGAAACATTCATTGCGCTATCTAGGACCCACATTATGGAGCAAACTGACAACTGCTGACAGATCAGTTACATCGTTAGGCAAAAGTAAGCGTGACCTCAGCTCTCTGCTAGATGATGGCTGTAGGGGCTGCGCTCATTGTAATTCGTAATCCTTAACTGATTTCTTCAATTCGTGTTTTATAGCTTTTTTTAATACTATTTAGTGGATAGTATTTCATTGTAAATAATTAAGAACTATTCACCGAAGTGGAGGTGGCTAGCGGCGGATATTTACCGAGCCGCTAAGCGGCGAGGTAAATATCGGCCGCTAGCTACCGACACTGAGGTGAATAGTTGTTTTAGTATATACTAAAACAGTGAGATAACAAACACCACAAAGAATTAATTTGGATGATTTCTTCACTTGTCACGGATGCAAACTGGGACACCATTTTCTCTCGAGTTGCTCGGGGGTAAATAGCATAGGATATCCGGAGTTTGACGAGCCAATCAGCGCGTGCGTTTTACCACTATCCACTGTTTTAGTATATACTATTGTTATCTATTATTCAGTTTGTGTCCCCACATTAGTAAGGGATATCTCCCAAACAAGAAGGCTCTGACACGCCAATAAAGTTTCTACTTCTACTACTCTCACAAGTATCCACTGTTTTTCAACTTTTGTTCTTCCCTAAGGTTATGCAAGTGTTGCAAATACATTGTAAAGAAAACAAAATGTTCTCTGTTCATATTCCGTGTTATTTTCGCATATTTTGATAACCAAGCAAAGGTCTGTTCGCAAACTTCAGTATCTGCCTGTTGAGACAACAAAAATTTACCGTTTCACTACATTTAGATAAAACCATGAGTAAGTGCACTTTATGTACATTACGCTCTCTTAGACACCACGTGAAACATTTGGTCACATATTATCTTCGGGTCAAATTCTGACCCTGATGCATGGGAGTCGAGTGCAACTGCGTATACTAGACAGACTTAAACGAGAGAAATAGCTAGTCCAGGACTGGATAAATGTAGCCACTGATGTATAAATAATTACCATATATCGAAAGAAACCCACAACCTAACAAACAATAAATCAACGAATATCGCCTCCTACGCAGACATTCGTATGGGAGTCTAGAACGAATACGAATAACATGCATTATACTTCAGTGACATCGTCCCGTCATCTTATCACTGTGAGCGTTTTTAAGGAAATGTGCTTTGTCAACAATACTTACCTCCCTAAGCTCTTCTATATTACGTGCATCACAGTTTTCTTTGCACCAGCGATCAACATGACCCTTCATGTGCATTTTATCCACTACGATGGAAATTTCCGAGAGTCTTTTAGCTGCTGATGTGATTTCCCTTCGAGAGGGATTTTGAGCAAATTTCCTCAAGTGGCAACCGTCATCATAAATGACATACCCTGCAAGGCATACAACGTTTACTTCAGGAAATACTAATTGCGCTACTATAACAAGCAACTTCTTGTTTGTTATGGTTTCCACGTACATCCTGTGTGCAATTTGTAGTACAGCACTTACTCAAGTTGTCGAACAGCCTCTCATTACGGGCTAAAAGGTCGTGCAAGACGGCATTACACTTGCGTCTTGGATTCCGAGCGAATAATTCTGCGCACCGATTTTAAACTCCACAAGGGGACATAATGCAAAGTATTCCTACAATGGGAAAAATCAGAATTAAAATTGCGTTAGCTGAGTTAAAAAAGATGACTTTGACATTTCCTTGTTTTCGGTCAGTATTAGTTGTCAGCTATTAATGAAGACATGAGAAGCCGTACTATTCAAAAGCAGAATCACAATTTCTTAATGATATACCTCTTACTAACCAAGTTCGAAGGCCATGTATATGGCTTTGTTGACCAAGCTTGTTCGGTCAAGATGGTGGGATATTGGTCAAGTCTTTTTTGGCGTGTTTATGGAACCGAGACAGTCGATGTTTATGTTTATTATTTTGTACTATTTATAATGATTATTTCAACATTGAAGTACACAAGTAAGAGTTAAAGAAAAGTTGAATTTTTACCATGCTTACTGAAAGAACGCTTGGGGATAAATCCCGAAACAGTGTCGGCGACAAAAACCACTTTTTATGTTAGTGGGCCGTATAATTAAGAGAGTACGGCCCACTAAATTGGTTAATCACCAGCGCGTGTACTACGTACGCGATACAATGTGTTATATGTTAACACTGATTGTCCTTCTTGGGGGTAAATTAACTCAATGCTTACCAGCAGAACGGTCATTCTTCCTCTGGCTTTGCATCTCGATCTTTTTCAGTATTGCAAGAAGTTGTCACTTCCTCTTTCCGCTTGAAAATATTCTGAGTAAGATAAAAGTTTAATAAAAAATTTAAAGAGATATACTTTATTTTCTATTAAACGGACTCGCAGGAATCATACTTACCTTTTGTCTGGTATAGTTTCTATGGTTGGTTTAGTTTTTTTCACGGGTGGTTCAGGCAGTGGATCATCGATGGATACTTTAAGAGAAGAAAAATCTGGCCACTGTAATTTTCGCTGATGGACTTCACCACTGTTTCTTGACCTCTGTGGAAAGTTTCGATTATTTTAGATGGTATACAGTTGCTTGGTTCCCACGTAGCGTCACATTCCCTTTTACCAAGATATTTCACCTTCAAAGACAAAAACAATGAAAATCCCAATCACTATACTTATTCAGCGGAGCTGAAAGTCATGCGCGATCTTTACACACACATACCGATTGAGATCAACGATAAAATACTTACACCCTAACCGAGTATTAAATTTTTGCCATCGATGGCATGTACTTTGTTTTTCTTTTCAGGGCCTTAATTTCAGAAATTTTTACTCAGAAGTAAATTATCGCTCTGTAACTGGAAGGATTAGAATGTGTAAATCGGTGGTATTTTGTGGCAGTCCTTTCACACAGATCTCATCGAGGACATCTCACTAAATGGACAGTTTTATATACACAAATCTGCTTACTTCATGTTTAAACGAAACGTTTCGGTTTAAACGGGGTGTAATCTGAGTATTGAAGTGAGGTTTCAGGCCACACTCATAAAGGTGCTCTTTTGTTTACAAGCCTGGGCGTCTGGAAGCAAACAGAAATGCCAGGCACATCGACTGTAGGCCTACATTTCGTGCCTTGTCTGTCATAGGTGTACATTGAATACCTGCAGTAGGTAGCCTTGAAGGTTCAACTTACAGTTGGGAAGTGACTAAAATTATTGCATTATCCTAAAGCTGGTACAAGTTTCCATTTTCAATATTTTATTCAATGACTAGTGAGCAGCACACATATACTCCAGGGAATATTTCCTCTTGGAATAAGGAGAAACTATGCTCGCCCGGGGCAACGAAAATTTTCGTGCCCCGGGCGAGAATAGAACTCGCGACCTACCGAATTCTAGATCGGACGTGCTAACCACTGAACCACCAGGGCTCTAGTTGATAACGAGATCGAATTTTCAGATCAGTAGAGTGTGACACACTTCTAAACTGGGAGCTGAGTGCGTGGCACTTCTATGCTCAATTTCTCGTGTGGCATCTTCTAGTATTAAGTAAACCACTATTTAAACCTTTTTTTTTATGTTAGGCTAAATAGTACTCCCGGTAGCCCGAAGAGGTTCCGGTTAACCCCTTAGGTTAGCCGTCAGTCATGTTAATAGTAACACGTTATATAACTGAAAAATTCCTATAGCTACCAGTCGGTTTCCGTGGCGCAGTGGTAGTGATAATGATGACGTTTGCCGTGCGGGCGAGTATGGTTCGATTACTCTTGACGTCCAATGTCGTTTGGTCTCACTGCCGGTCATTAAGGTCTCTTTGTCTACCTGAACTTTTAGCGACTTTTATCAAATTAATTTTCGTCTATTCTTCAAAGAAATACATTTATAAGACTTGTAGATTTATTCTAGTGATTAAAATTTAAGCCGAAACTACTATATCACGATTCAGTGAGAAGCTTGAAACTAAATAAAGCACGACATTTACTGTTGAATGGCTGAGAAAGTCCAGTTCTACAGGTAGAGAAGTGTGGAACTAAGTAAAGAATGACAACCGTGGAAAGGATGGGGAAAAGGTCGTGAAAATCCCTAGTTTGTCACGGTATTCTACACTTCTACACATAGAGAAGTGTAGAACTAAGTAAAGAATGACAACCGTGGAAAGGATGGGGAATAGGTCGTGAAAATCCCTAGTTTGTCACGGTATTCTACACTTCTACACATAGAGAAGTGTAGAACTAAGTAAAGAATGACAACCGTGGAAAGGATGGGGAAAAGGTCGTGAAAATCCCTAGTTTGTCACGGTATTCTACACTTCTACACATAGAGAAGTGTGGAACTAAGTAAAGAATGACAACCGTGGAAAGGATGGGGAAAAGGTCGTGAAAATCCCTAGTTTTTCAAGGTATTCTACACTTCTACACATGGAGAAGTGTGGAATGAAATCACAGTGCAGAAACCCGGGATTTCGTGGCCAGTACTGGACATTTATGTCAACGGGATTCGAACCCGTGACCTCCCACGAATACGGTGCGATGCTCTACCAACTGAGCTATGAAGCCACACATTGGGAGCGAGGTCAATTTATTGAGTTCATATCACCCATGAGGAATGGAATGATGTGAAGTATATGAAATAATTCATATTTGAACTGCGGTTGTAGATGCATGTAAAGAATGATCATCGCAGTTAATTTTCCAATTTAAGCAATTGGAAGCCCTGATTTGTTTCAGGCTTCTTCTTTCCAATTGCTTAAATTGGAAAATTAACTGCGATGATCATTCGTTACATGCAGAGTTGGGATTTTTGTGTAACAAGATGCACGTGTGTGCAGAAATGCCTGCGAAATTAGGAGACGATCCATTGGTGTTGTTCTAGAGATCTAACTGTCTACGAGGCATACACTAACAGTAATAATGTCACGGATGATCTCCAGGAACTCCGAGATAACATCGAAGACATCCGAGTGGTTCGATCTGGCGGTCACTACCGCTGCAAATGTAGGTGTTGTACCTTCCATCCCGCGCCGGACCGATCAGCAGTAGCATCGCGACAATGTGCCAGCCCAGACACCATCTGATTACTATAAGAGGGCAGTTGCTATTCCCCTTCTAGACCATCTACAAACAGAGATGAAAACATACTTCAGTCCTACTAATGATGCTGTCTTGTCTAGCCTCTTTAATCTTCTTTCTCAGCTGCTAGCCTTCGAAGACAGAAATCCTGACATTGACGTAGCGCTGGAGATTTATGAGAACAACCTTCCTTCTCCTCATGTGATTGTTGAGCTCTTGCGATGGAAGAGAAAGTGGTGCAGCACTGAGGATGCCGACCTTCCTACCAGTGCAGTTCAGACACTCGCAGCATGCGATCAAGAGTTCTTTCCCAACATCCACACCTTGATCCGCATTTTGTGCACATTGCCGATGACGTCAACTGAATGTGAACGTTCATTCAGTGCACTAAGAAGGTTAAAACAATGCCTGAGGTCGACCATGTCAAGCGAGCGAGAGTCTGGGCTGGCGTTGATGAACATAAATTACCACCGAGACATAAATATGAAGACGTGATAACAGTGTTTGCTCAACGGCAACCAAGGCGTCTTCTGTTTGCGTAGCGTAAACGCCAAAGTCTTGTATGTACGTAATGTAAGGATTTTAGACCAACCGTTTTCGTTAGAAACAATTTAGAACCCCCCCTCCTAGAAATGCTGGCTACGCCCCTGAATCATGTTTTATCACAGTGTAATACACGGCTTAGGCTTCTTTATTTGTATTGTAACATAGTGTATTGCAAGTAGGCAATGTCACATTAAGCATTTGCAATGTAATGAATGTAAACTGTGTAACATGAGAAAAAAATATATATTTTTCCTTGTTATGTTAGAATTTGAGAACAAGGATCTAAAAGACATCAGGAGAACATCAGAGTCAGTCGCAGCTTGCTGGTCAATTTCCGATTTTCTTCGGGTTTTGCTGGTCAGTTTTTTGTTTGATTTCTCTGACGCTTACTTTCTCCTTGTACAGTCTGTTCTCGTGACCAGTTAAAGTATTTGATTATTTTTTCTTATCTGATGAAGGGCACTTCCGTTCTGTGGTCCGCAGAAGTCCCCATCCTCGTCCCTATGTGCAAATGGTGTTGCGTGCGCTTTCCTCGGGTATAAATATGCAAATTACACGTTGAAATCAACAACAGCGAGAACTTTCAAATGCCTTCAAAATGGAAACTCGAAACTCGCATATTGCAATTGAATAATGCTTTAGCGGTTTACTGCTTGCTAAATCAAAGGATACAAATAGCAGAGATTGTGTTACATACAATGAATACATATGCACTTGGCAGTTATTGTTTTTCTTCAAATTCTGATGTGGGCCTTGTCGAAACGTCGCTGAAAATATACAAGGAAAGAAACAGCTTGCCAAAATTCAGGATGTTACAAATCGAAGAGGGTAAGCATGTTTATCATATTTATATCTTTGTAACGCTGACTTTCGAACCAAAGTGATATTGGTATAGTATGTAGATTGCGGATACAATGATAATATACTCTTGGTCACGCACTCGACACTGCTGGCCGTGATTTGTGTCTAGAGTAAGCAATTTTGAATAATTTTTTGACG
>JAHPZR010052606.1:5000-11040 GCA_019787425.1 Platygyra sinensis
TTAGAGTAATCAAGGGGATCAATGAAAGCCAAAGTTACTTCGAGAGGAGCGAAAGGATGAAAAGATTTATTGGTGTCACCGCGCCGTCGGCCGACCTCTAACTTTGCAGAGATCGAACGACTCTTTGCGGTCTGCATTTCGCCCTGCTTTCTCATATCAAAAAACCGGATTTATCCTCGACCGAAAGAAGGTTACAAAGAGAAAAAAATCATTCTTATTATGTCAAATAAATCAGTGTACGTGACTCCAAGGGTTTGTGAGAATTGTGTACTCCTTTAATTTTCGTTCTCTGAAAGACTCTCAGTGACCTTTCGTTGCTTCACGCGCGGTGTTTCTGAGAAAAGGAAACATCTGCCCTGTTAGGCGAAATGGAAATTATAAGTATAGTGGAGTCGTTTGACTGTGTTATAGCATATTTTTGAAGTCTTAGGTCGGCATGCGGTTAACTGCATGTCGTTTCTCAGAGTTTGACACCTCTGTAATTTGCCGTACCGTGCCCTGTTCGCACTAAATTTTGAGTTTTGCGTTTGCAAAAAGATTGAAAATTTTGTAATCACTAATTTTTTTGTTTTCGCAATCCTGTTCGCACATGATGATGCGAAATTTTTTTTAGTGACAGATAACTTGATCAATTTTAATACCATCAAGATGTCTTGAAATGTGTGTCGGTGTCTGTTTCGCGCGAAGTTTCCGGTCGAATTTGTGAATGAAAAATGCTCCCCCGAAATGTTTTCATGGCACTTTATTGCCTTTTGCTTTTCATACAGAACCTGTTATTGCTATATCAGCAATTAATTATAGTTTTGGTTGCTAGGATTCGCCTGTTATTTATTTTGGAGGTTTTAATAGCGACGCGCACAGATGACGTCACGAAAATTTACCCCCTGGTGTGACTCAGACAAACAAACCATTCCATGGGCTACTTCTTTGAGAGCGACGTATTGAACAACAGCGCTCTTGAACTCTTCAGCGCAATACTCTGCGATTAATTTCACAATTCGATGACCTCTCTAGCTGAAAATGTTGGAGAAAACCCACGAATGTACCGTAGAATAATAAAAATACGGAGCTTGAAGGAAGGCAGCAAAATATGATGGGCTTCTCATGTATGAAGGCTGTTTACGAACACACTCCTTACCTTCATGGCAGAGAAAAATATTACTATTGTGCCCGACATTCAGGTATATCATCCACAAGAAAGTCGGCAAGCCAGCTAGAGAAATATGTGATACAGAAATAACCGTAGATCCGATCGGATTCGTTGCATTGCCGTGATGAAACTGGCCAGCTCCATCTTCGCAAATAAAAAAACAGTTTTAGCCCGCGCTATTTAGTACACGTATTGTGCCAAACATAGGCATGATGTCTGCTCACGGTCACAGATTTGTTTATGTGGTTGGATAAATGGCTCTATTAAAATCATGGTCCTCCAAATTGCCACACAGTACACTAAATTCTGCTCTGAATTTGGAATTGTCTCGGAGATAATAATTATGTACATGTCCTCCGGTTCTGTCGTATTCGTTTGAGCGGACGGCTCGGGTGGTTGAGTTCGGGAATTTCTGGCAATAAGTCAACAGATAAGTCTTCTCTTCAAGACCAGGAGAAACAACAGATAAGTTTCTTCGTAATACGTTTCACTGTGAAGTATTTTCACGTTGATCGGCTATTCGCAACCGCCGCGCTAAAACTTCTCGACTTCCGATTCCTGCAGGTTTTGGGATCTCGTCTGCCTGTCACTGCGGCTTTGTAAGACCCTCGTTCAATTTGTGACATTTATCTTCTTTTCTGGACATCTCAGAATCTATTTTACATTACCCATAGCAGCAGTGTTCGCTTTTTAACATTATTTGAGCTATCCAAAACCCTCGAACACCAATCTTTCCTTTTTTGCCCTGATTTTCTGGTCGAGAGGTCAACGCGCTCATACAAAACCTTCTATCCGACTGTAATTCTTGTCTGAGTCATGTGGGGGGTCTCTGGTGATGTAATCTATTTTTAGAAACTGTGCGCGTCGCTATTCATCAGAGAAGACGCCGCCATCGCCGTCGTTTTCACCCGCACTGGATATTTCCTCGCCCTGCAGAATCTTGGTTCGAAGTCCATCTGCACCTGTCCAGTGCCATTTTCCTGAGATTTTGTTCCGTAGAAATATGCGAATGGGTAGAGAGTCATTCGATGGTTTAACTGATACTCTAATATGTTCAGTAAGAGAACACTCGCGGGAAGTCATACGGTCACGTTCGCTTCGTAAATAATTCTGACCCAATGACGGATGGATGTCAAGGAACAAAGGACTTTCTCGCCTGACAAAATTTTTACAGCCTCCAAAGCTAGTCGACGGAATCTTTGAAATTTCGTAGCGCTTGAAAAAATTTTGCTGGATGCAAAAAATCGTTCGCACTAGAAATGGCTTCGCGTTGACAGATTTTTTTTGCAAAGGAATCAAAATTTCGCGTAGTGCGAACAGGGCCTTTGACTACTTTGTTTAGGCTCGCCATTCTATTACAAGACATGTTTTGAGGTTTTTAGTATTGGTTCTCCAAGGACAAAGATTAAGATATTCCGTGAAAGTAATGCTTACTTTGATTCTATGTTGTGACGCTGGGACCGGATATTTGATTGGAACTGAAGGCATTGTGTGTTGCTTCTTGATCACGCATATTATATTATCTTCTTCCAACCAGTTTTTCTTCAGAGACTGCCATAGCTTTACTTCGAGATAGCTATACAATTTTCTAGAAACATTGTTATGTTTTTTGCAACAATCTGAATATTCGAAATTTCATCCTGAAAGCTAAGTACTGCTAAACATCGCAGGTAATGTCAGTCGCAGCACAGCGCGATACTTTGAATTTGACAAAGCTCAAAGCGACAAATTGCCTGATTACAGAGAACCCCACCCTGATGTTCTCAATTGTCAAAGCGGCACGTGACCAGCGTGTGCCAGGGTCTCTCCTCGCTCGCCTCAGGGGGCGATAAGATGAGAGACCCTGGAAACGAGGTTGGTAGACATCTCTTTAGACAGAGATTCATACGTTGATTTGATGGGGTTTGTATTTCTACTTCCTGTAATTGTGCTACTTCTTGTCTCTGCTGGTGCCTTAGATCATGATGACGCTCTAAGCCAATACAGCTTTGCGGATTTATTTTCTTATGTTACCAATTTCTTCGGATTTCAATCAATAATACATATTGAACTTTGAATCTTTTTCGCATAAACAAATTACACCCTTGAAAATGCTCTGCAAAAGGTTAGAAAACTGACTCGTCTTGTTTAATGATTTCTTTTGTGATACTACTCAACTCGTAAATTTAAATCGTACGACTGTAAATCTTCCCTTCTCTCTGTTCAGTATTTATATTTTCCCAATACATTATCTGGTTTATTTCGATTATAGGCAGTATTCAATTCTAATTTTTCCGTTCTGTCTTTAAATGGCTTACTTGTTTTTAAGATCTTCTTCACTTGATTTCGACTTGGTTCGCTTGGATTTCCCACCGGATTTCCTGAAACTGTTTTTTAACTCATTCATTGCGAAGCAATGGATGAGTTTTTGTGGAGAGGGGCAAAACGGCGTTAGCAGAAATCTGCGTAGACGGATGTGACGTCGTTAGCAAAAATAGCGGAAGTGACGTCCAACAAATTGGTTGGATTTTTTATTTTATTTTTTTATTTTATTTTTATTATTTTTGCCACACACAATGAAATACAAGGATAATATAAACGATAATAAATAGGTTAATTAATGTTAAATTTAAAATCTATAGATTACTTGGGAGGAGTGACTGTGGCGGGGAAATCTGACCAAGTTGTCAACTTGCCACGAATAGCAAACATAACAAGCCTAATTAAAGCACTCTCTGGATGATTACAAAACACCGCGAGAGAATTTTTATTCTTAAATGTCGGCAATCAGTAAATAAAATAAGTTCAAAACATAGCTATATATTATATATTTAAATATTTAATTTTTCTCCGAAAATGAGCCCGAGTACCTACCCTTCCCTGCATCTCGTGTTACGTGCCCGAGAATTGAAGGCAGCCATATTTTCACGAATGTTGTCCATGGCAGATGGGATGTACACTGTAGTAGCTACATGGAGTGAATTTGGTTAGAAATGGTGAAAAATTTTAGAATTTGTGGAGCCCAAATTGTTTTGAGATATTCGTCGGATTCGTCGGCCTCCATTACGGTCATTACGGGCTGAATGAGTGCAAGCTCCTCAGCTCAAGGCAGCCATTGTGGATTTTGACTTCCAGCTTTTACGATTTCTGGTGAGTAAATATTGCTTTCTCTAATTGTTTGAATTTGCTTTAAGCAAAACATACAGCCCACACGTCACATCAAAACGACCCAGAACTAAACTAAAGTCTGTTTCAGACTAAGAGTCCAGAAATACTGTCGCTGCGTGACAACTGCTATAAAGCTCCATTCTGTAATATTTACAGCGTTATGTATGAAATTGCTAGTACCATTGAAATGCCAAATGACTGCTATTGCTTTATAATAATGGCCCTAAGTCGAATAATGTCAGTAACAGATGATATCCTGAAATGCATAAAGTGGAATGGAATCTGTACTTCGTTGCTGTATCTTCGCTCGTGTGTTACATGGGTAGACCCAGATCGATCAGGCAAAACAAGTCATCAAGTTTAATGAATCTATAACCATGATACCAAAAGTGACAGTTTAAAAGCTGTGTAACATTTGGTGACCATTGTAGTCACCCAAATGGGATCAAAATGTAGGTAAATAATCTATTCAATATCTTAGATTGTTGGAAACAGAGTTGATCAGAATTATCTGCAGTGTGTTTGCTTTCACTCAAGACTCTTGTCCTGCTAGGCCCGGGTCAACTAAAAAGGGATGTGCCCATTTCTGGTATCTTCCAAATTATTTTTACCATAATCTTTTTATCTATTTAATTTCAGGGGCAGCAGTTAATGTTGCATCTACTGGATTATAAAAGTAATAAGTAATTATTATAAACAATGATACAGTCAACTGAATAATGGCAATGACGACCCAAGAACTTTAAATGATAAATACTTTGAGTGCAGGGTGGATTGTCTTGGCAAACTGACTCCATCAGACTTCGACGCTTTCCTTCGAAAACCAAGCTAGCACACTTTCAACTTCATTTGGCCAGCAGATAACTGATGTACAATTTGACGTAGCTCACCATCTTAGCTTCAACCATCTCACCTTAGATATTGACATAGTCATTATGATTGTCTGTTATTCATTGAAATATAAAACATATTGGTACATATAATACCACTACAACCTGGAGTAATACATACTGAAATGCTGTTCTGAAAAATTTCCACCCCCAGAAATCAAGACTGACACTTAAATGAAGTAATTTAGTTACTGTTAATGAACTGTCAGACTACATAATATCTTTGTTGTGAAACTTCTTCACCACCATCTTGATATTATTATCAGGTTAAACTTTTGTTAAATATTTAGAGTTTTTTGAGTCAATGGTATGTGGCCAATCTGAACAGAACTTACCATCAAGCATTGTTGCTAACCATTTGCACAAATCGTTGACAAGAAATTTTTTCTGTGTAAATGATACACAACCCAAATTTGCAGAATGCTGGGAACAAGACATTTTGCTCTTGAATATCATAATATGATAATATGTACTTACTGGACTACAAGTGGCACAAGCCTCAATAAAACCCCAAGAGAATACATGTATGTAGTAGCTAGTAATATATAAAGTAAATGGTCAGTGTACATGCATGCTTTTCTGCGTCCACTCAACCTTCCCACTGTGCAAGCAACCAAATTAACAAAATAGGCTTAGTATGATGCATGTGATATAGAATAGCCACCTTTAATGTCATCTAGACATGTATTTGTTGTAACATGGTACATGTTTAAAAAAGTTACACAAACTGTCTCAAGGTGTACTGATAAATGTTGCACTAATCACTTACATTTTTTTGAAATAAAATATACATAAATTGTAACAAGCAAAGAGTGAGTGAGGCTTTCACTTCATTTAGATGACACAACATTAA
>JAHPZR010052607.1:0-11063 GCA_019787425.1 Platygyra sinensis
AAAACACAAACATTAAAGGAAGACACATTAAAGCTCAGGTGAATGGAGAAGTAATTTATTTATTTCAATTCCTTTTTCGATCGTTAAAACAATTTATGTAAGTATTATTTCGTTCGTTACAAACTGTTTGCCACCCTCCGCCACCCTCTGGAAAAAAGGCTTAGACTTGAGCCCCCACTACCCTTGGAAATTTTAGCCTTTGATCCCCCCCTCCCCTTCGGAATTTCCAACGACCTTCTGTGGGGGGGGGTATGGATATTTTCTGGAACTACACACTGGTTAAAATGTTGAGTTGTGGCCTTAGAGATCTGGGTTCGATTCCTGGCCAGGGCAGTTTTTTCTCATTCATATCACACTTTTTCTGACAGACCCGGAGACCCATGGCCTGCAAAATCCGTTTATACCATCGGTACCCTGAGGAAGACGCCGCCCTTGTGTTTCTACTAACACGAAAAGGTGACCTACGGCTTTAGGCTTTTCCATTTTTGATTTTTTTTTCCTTTCCTTTTTCTCCTTTTCTTTTCTTTTTGCTGCAGGGATTGACCTTTTACTGGGCCTGGTTGCGGTTAAAAACTTTTAAGAGTCATCGAGGCGGCCAATTTTTAGCATGGAGCAGCTAGGTGTAGTGGCAGGAAATTTTGCTCTGAGTTTTTCACTAATCTTTTTGAGCATTTTTGTGGATGTCTCAGGCTCCATTAGGCCGATCACTCTGATCTAGGCATCATTAGAAAGATCTTTTCCTCCTGCAGAAGTTGAGTATAGATGATGCCGATTTTAGTCAAAAATGATGACGTCAGAAGTGGAAGAAAGGCCAAGGCTCGTTACGGGTGGTTACAGGCGGCACAGGCGTCAATGGGTTGAGATGTAGTATGTTCTCAGTCTCCTTTAATCACCAACAATTTAGGAGCTTGGTACGACAATTCCTGTTGGTCAAAGCTTTTTTCCTGTTCCACACAACCTTTCTTAAACCCCATCTGCATATTCGACATATTCAGGCCAGTATCATCAGTTGTAGATTCATCCAGCATCAATCTTTGTGAAATATTGTTCCTGAACAAGCTCATCTGCAACGTAATAATCACAACCTCCCTCCTCAGGATGGAATCCATGCAGTCTTGATAATCAGCCCAAACAAAGTCCTATACAGGGTCTCATCATCATTTTCCTCAACGTGACAAGCTGTGTCCAGGAACTGCTTGCACTGCTCTCTACCATTTCTCATCTTCAATTTCATCTCAGTCACGCATCTTCTCAATCCTTCAGTCGCATCGTCTTTACTCTTCTGGTCAATGATATTTTTCAATTCCACCTCCAACTTCTGTTCCTCTTCCTCCAACAAAACAACATCTGGTAGTTTTTGAGCCATCTCTTCCGACTAATCTTCACGATTGAAAACTTGTATCAGTCTATTTGGCCTTTTTATCCCTTCGTTTTACAAAAAATATTTCCAGTCAAATTTGTCTTATCTGGCCCACTGATAGGGAAACTGTCCATTAAAACAAACTGTTGGTATGGCAAGTATTTCAAATCCTTGCAACAGCACCATTTGGATGGTCATGTTATCAAATGTGGCCTCCTGATTGGTCTAGAGCCTGCCACATCATAATTTCCTGCAATCTGATTGGCTACCAATCAAATGAGCATTCTTTACTACTTGTGGCTGTAGGGGAAGTTTGCCTTATCAGCTGTTGCAGTGGGATGTGGAGGGAGATTATTGTTGTCATCTTTGAAGATTTGCTGGGCCAATTAAGGTTACATTATACCTTCAGGGGTATCTTGCGTACAAGCGACATAGCACATCTGGTTTAAAGTGTAGATATCTAAACCCCTTTATCAAATTAAAGCTTACAGGACTGGCTATCAGACTATACCAAAAATTTAAAAAAAGGAATTGTCCAATTTTTCACAACTTCTAAATGCAAGCACCTGAATCACCTATTGAAGGTTACATGTCAAAGTCAATTTTGTTTTTACTTCACAAGCAAACTCCGCCCGCAAACACAGTCAACTGGGTTCTCAGATAACTGAGCCAATCACCGCTTTCCATTGGCCTCCTGGTGAAATTTACGCGCGTAAATGCACATTGCTCTCAAAGCGGAGAGTTTTTTGGCTGCTCGTTTTTTTCTTGAAGTTGTTGGAGCAAAATGGGAAGAAAAAAAACAAAGGGAATGACCACTAAATTGCAAACTAAAGCGGCTAGGTGGGAAAAACAAGTTAGTAAAACAAAATGCGGCAGCTTCAAATAAACCAATTAACTTTAGAGAGAGAATGATTATGGCGATTTGAGAAATCAGGCACGTTTCACTTTCTCCCTTGATAATTATAGTGATATTCTGATGTTGATAGAACTAAATTTTGATTGATAAGAAAGCCTTTCAAGTCCAATATCACTGCCGTATTTGAAGGATGAACAACCATCCATAAAGCAATTGAGCCATTCCTTCATGCAAAATGGCAAGAACTGTTTCATTTATGAGTGACAGATTTGATGAAAACTCTTTTGCCTATATTTTGAAGAAAAGCATGTGGTATTGGATAAGAAGAGGCAAGCCAGCCAGAAAGAACATGTGCTATCATTACAGTGCCTTTCTCAACTCTCAACTCGATCTTTTGCAGGCTTGATCCCATAGCCTTATCTTCAACTTTCCGCCACCTATTGCCTGTTCGCTCATTGCTGTATTTTCATTTTTGGTTTACTTCTTTGGCTTCAAACTGGTCAGCAGACATTTCCATGGTCTAGGTTTATTCATACCTAAAAGAAATACACCAAGGAAGATGCTTGCATGGTGGCTGATCAACTGAGCAGCCAGTTTTTCACATCTGTATAATCCCGCGAAAGTTGTTTTGGTTTATTGCATAACATCATAGGACTGTCAATCAAGGGGTAAACTTTTACTTCCAGTGTAAACGTGAAACCTCCATTTCTGCGCCAGTATTTATTAAATTTTTAAAAATATTTAAGATCACACTTCAACCAATATTTTGACCCCAAAATCCAGATTTGAAGAAAATTATTGATCTGAAGGTATACTGTAACCTTAAGCTTTGCTGCCAGTTGTTACTAGGTTGCGTGCCGAGGCCAACAACAGTAGCAATTTCTTGGGCAAGGCTTTCAAGTCCTGGAATGACATGGCCTTTGGGTCAAAGCTGTGTGGACAATTGCGGCGGTTGGAATGGCGACCTATGATGAAAATAGGCTCCAGGAAGTAAAAAAAAATTGGAAGGCTCAGAAAAATTACAGACAAATCGCAAACTAGCTATTTGCACTAGTGAGAGTCCCGACAACACAAGGTGTTGCTCGGTACGAGAACAGGTAAGCAGTAACTATAAATGATAGCTTGATATGGTTTGTTTAGGCTGCCTGCATCCAGTGATACAAACCGGAATCAACCATATAAGCTGAAGAAATGAATAGATCCCAATAATTCTTGTCAAACATAATTGTTATTTTAGTTCCAAGGACAATGGAATGTTTCTTTCACCCACTTTGTCTGTGTTGACAGTTGTTAAACCTAGTTAAATACTGAGTTGCAGGGGAGTTATTGAGTATGTTAACCTCACTGAAGGCTTCTTTCACATCCTTAGCTCTTTTCAACACAGGACCTCGTTGAAAGGAGCTGGATGGACCATATCACATTCATTGCCCACAACCATAGCATACATACACCAAGGTGCCTCTCAGACAGTTAAATTTATATTTGTCAGTTTCGTCAGCACTAATGCCGTGATGTGCGACAGGCATGCAACAGCTGAATTCCTCTGTACACCTTTGGTGCTGGGGACTGTGCCTAGGTCACTTGTCAGACCTTCCATGGGTGCTGTGTTTCCTTCCTGCAGTCTGAGGCATTCCTTGTGATGCAATCTTTGCTTGGAGGGCTGGATGAGGACCTAGTAGTTCCCCTGTTTGGCTAGTAGGTAATGTCTGTTTGCACATTGATGGAGAACCAGCACTATGAACAGACCATTCTGTTAAAACTCCATGAAAATCCCATGAAGAGGTCATGAAAACGATTTCATGGCCCATGAATTAAGCAAAATTGATTTTCATGACCTAATCTGGGGCCATGAAATTTCCATGAAAAAAGAGGATATATATTTCATGACTCATGAAAGTAAAAGTAGACTTTTTCATGGGTCATGAAATTCTCATGAAACTGGAAGATATATTTTTCATGACTGATGAAAATAAAGGTTGTCTCTTTCATGGGCCATGAAAATTCCTTGAAAGTAGAGGATATACTTTTCATGACTCATGAAAGTAAAAGGCATCTCTTTCATGGGCCATGAATTTTCCATGAAAATGATGGTGAATGAGCACACACCATGAAACTCTGCCAGTCATGCTCCATGTTTTTCATGGCTCTTGAAAAACCAGTGTTAACAAAGTACAAAATTTAATCGGTCATGGAAAACGTTCATGCCCCATGAAATTGTAGTTTTGATTCACACAATATTTGTGACCATGAATTTACCCTTAAAATTATGTTTGGCAACTTGTATATGGAAATAAATGTCATTAAAAATAGTTTAATTCTTGTACACTAAAAGTATCATTAAACTTATTTTAATTATTACTAAGGAAGCAGCAGCAGCAGCAGCAGAATGCTACAAGTACATTCATGATTTTGTTAAAAAGTACTTTCAAATAATCTGGTGAGAATTCCGACATTATACTGCACTGCAAAAAAAATGTCAGTTTGTCATCAATACACCAAAAGTTATGTTTATCATATGAGCACACAAAAGTACATTTGATCATTACAAGAATTGCAAAGTCACAAATATGTATCACTCCAACTTGGGTCACATTCAATGAAACGCACACTGTGACTGTCAGTACCCAGGCACGTGCCTTTTACTGGTTATTTTATCGCACTGGGTGAAGCTTCTCTCTTATCATCCAGGTCTGAGAAGGCAATGGCATCCAAGAACCAGATTTTTGAGCCTTCAGAAGCTATTGTAAGTGGGGGAGAGACCTTGCAGAGAAGAACAGGAATTGTTTGCCCCTTGGAATTCTCCGACCACCACAAGCCACTATGGGAATCAAACTCTACCTCAGTATACAAATGAACAGCTAGCCAAAGATATTCCTTTAAGGCAAACGAGTGCTTGTATATGTTTGCAAGTTCCCCAAATTTCAGCTTTCCAGCTGATGACTGGTGGAAGCACACGACACTTGGTCTTTTACTTGGATGCTGGCGAGACACGTAAATAAAGTCACGCGAGTGTCGCTTAGACTCTACAAAGTATTGTAGAAAAGTGACAACTGAAGTTTCAGGACCTGAATGTATGGCATCTAACAGAGCTTTACAGCTATGGTGTAACTGGCCTCCTGCTGGTTGCCATTGTGATAAAGATTTAGGGAACTTTGACAGCCTTCGTTCACGACGAGCTATTTCTCTTTCCATACTGAACATTCGGATAAGTTGTTGAAATTCTGGAATCTCTTTCTTGTACACCTTTTCCATTTCCATTACATCTTCAACAGAAAGGTCAAGTGATTCTCCCACTTGATTTTCATTTAAGTTTTTTTCTGTCTTATCTTCTTCTATAGGTGGTAGTTCAAATGGAAGATTTTCTTTCAAGACACCAGCCATTGTTACAAACTTGCACCATTCAAATATCTGTTATCAAAACATACATAAAATCTTGTGTTACTTGGTTGCCATTAAAGCTGGACTTCATATACAGCACACCATAATTTTTTGGGCAGAAATACATTCAGCCGAACATGCTATAGCTATCAAGTGCAATAATTAATATTACTTGCAAGTTATATGACAGCGCAACCTCACACACAGGGAACAAAAAGTGAAAATCACTGCTCAGCATCTCTTTTAGTCTTCCATTATTGTAAACTAAGGAAAAATGTGTTAAGGTTTGTTGAAGGCAAAATTTGTTGATTTGCAACTCAAGAGTCCAAAACAGCTCTCCAAACTATTTCACCTGATATTTCTAATTAGACAGAACATCATAGTATTTCATCTTGCAACACATCTAAGTACAAACTGCATCCACAAGTACCTGATATGTTCTCATAATTGTGGCCTCTGGATACATCCTACTCATGGCTCTTCTACAGAGCCAGGAATTAAACCGTTCATAGGCATACATCCAAGTCCCATGCACAGGCCCAAATTTCTTAATTCCTTCCGGCAGATGATGCAGGATATGATTTGTCTAATGTTTAGGGTATAAATTATATATTAAAGCTAATTATAAAAAAAAAAAATAGAATGTACCTAAGTGTACTGTTGAGTTGTGCATGTATGTGAACATACAGTGTATGTATCGAGAAGCATGAGGCAAGTGCTGCCAGTATTTCTCAAGTGCTCTTAAAAACTCCCAAGTTTGTAGATATCTTAACAGTGTCCATGATGCCTTTATTGTACCTGCAATGATAATGGAAAGTCTCGTTCCATTCGTGCCAGTGAAACATCAACTTCTTTTTGCAATTCATCCAGCTTTGCTGCATCCTGTGAAGGAGCACACAGTGCTGTAATGGCATCCACGAAAAGAATCATTGTTTCATGCTGTTCATCACCAAGCATTTCTCTCAAACAGTATTTCAAGATGCCACGCACTGCCACCTATGCCATGTAAAGAGCGTGTTCAAGTTGACAAATGTTAACATTAACAATTGACTGTCCTTGCATTAAGTTAGCTAGAAACACCCATGCATGCAACATGCAATAGAACTTATCTGTGCTGACATTCTTACTATAAGAACAGCAAAAGTCTTTGAATTGCTATCCAAAGAATGAATACCTTTATTTAAGTGTCAGACTAAAATAGCAGTAGATAACCACTAAATGGGGACACTATAAGAGTATAAGAGTCAGCCTGCTTACAAAAATAATTTTATCAGGAATGTTCTGCAGCAAACTACATGTATCAGTTGAGGAGCCACCACTAATAATATTGTCCAATACATAGAAAATGTTTGTTTACTGAACATATTTATATTACTACAACAAGCTACTGTACCACTTCTCTATGCTGTATTAGCCTCACTGCCACGAGCAATATTAAATTATATTATTTTGTTAAAGATCAAGGACAAGAAACAAAAGATACCTCTTTCCACTCATGAGAGTTCATCCTTGACATTCTTGAAAAGATTGGTTTTGGTGAGTAGGGATCACCAGCTGGGACAGTTATATGCTTTGCCCTCCTGTCAGCTTCTTCAAGCTGCTGCTTACTCAAACCAAATGGTGCTGGTGGCAATGAAATGGAATCTTTACTCTTCAATTTCTTTTTTCCCTGGCTAAGGGGGTCAGAAGATTTTGAGGTAATCTTTGCAGTTTCTTTGGAGGTTGGCCAACACTCTGGGAATCTATTCAGGGACATTTCTTCTTTTCTCACTGCTAGAGAATCTTCTGGGGCCTTCCCTGCCAGACATCGATGAAGGTGCTTCATCTGAACTGCAACTGTATGCATTGTATCTGGCATGGTTTGTTCCACCCTATCAAATCCAGGCATTTTTTTTTGCTAGTAGATACATACCACGGCAGCCAGTACCAGCTCCCACTCGACTACGTTGATTTTTGTTCTTTGCACCATCATAGGCTGCATGAAAAGCCTTGTCTTGCTGAAAGTTGCGGTAACTTGGCTTCTGTCTAGTCTCATTTGAACATACTGGAAAGCTGTGGTTCTCCTTCCTTAGCTTGTGTTCAACAGGTAAGAATCGCCAGTTACCAGTGTACACTACTTTCTTCAAATGCTTGCAATACTCTCCTTTTAGCAAACACCATGCACACCCTCTGAAATGGAAAAGGTGTACAAGAAAGAGATTCCAGAATTTCAACAACTTATCCGAATGTTCAGTATGGAAAGAGAAATAGCTCGTCGTGAACGAAGGCTGTCAAAGTTCCCTAAATCTTTATCACAATGGCAACCAGCAGGAGGCCAGTTACACCATAGCTGTAAAGCTCTGTTAGATGCCATACATTCAGGTCCTGAAACTTCAGTTGTCACTTTTCTACAATACTTTGTAGAGTCTAAGCGACACTCGCGTGACTTTATTTACGTGTCTCGCCAGCATCCAAGTAAAAGACCAAGTGTCGTGTGCTTCCACCAGTCATCAGCTGGAAAGCTGAAATTTGGGGAACTTGCAAACATATACAAGCACTCGTTTGCCTTAAAGGAATATCTTTGGCTAGCTGTTCATTTGTATACTGAGGTAGAGTTTGATTCCCATAGTGGCTTGTGGTGGTCGGAGAATTCCAAGGGGCAAACAATTCCTGTTCTTCTCTGCAAGGTCTCTCCCCCACTTACAATAGCTTCTGAAGGCTCAAAAATCTGGTTCTTGGATGCCATTGCCTTCTCAGACCTGGATGATAAGAGAGAAGCTTCACCCAGTGCGATAAAATAACCAGTAAAAGGCACGTGCCTGGGTACTGACAGTCACAGTGTGCGTTTCATTGAATGTGACCCAAGTTGGAGTGATACATATTTGTGACTTTGCAATTCTTGTAATGATCAAATGTACTTTTGTGTGCTCATATGATAAACATAACTTTTGGTGTATTGATGACAAACTGACATTTTTTTTGCAGTGCAGTATAATGTCGGAATTCTCACCAGATTATTTGAAAGTACTTTTTAACAAAATCATGAATGTACTTGTAGCATTCTGCTGCTGCTGCTGCTGCTTCCTTAGTAATAATTAAAATAAGTTTAATGATACTTTTAGTGTACAAGAATTAAACTATTTTTAATGACATTTATTTCCATATACAAGTTGCCAAACATAATTTTAAGGGTAAATTCATGGTCACAAATATTGTGTGAATCAAAACTACAATTTCATGGGGCATGAACGTTTTCCATGACCGATTAAATTTTGTACTTTGTTAACACTGGTTTTTCAAGAGCCATGAAAAACATGGAGCATGACTGGCAGAGTTTCATGGTGTGTGCTCATTCACCATCATTTTCATGGAAAATTCATGGCCCATGAAAGAGATGCCTTTTACTTTCATGAGTCATGAAAAGTATATCCTCTACTTTCAAGGAATTTTCATGGCCCATGAAAGAGACAACCTTTATTTTCATCAGTCATGAAAAATATATCTTCCAGTTTCATGAGAATTTCATGACCCATGAAAAAGTCTACTTTTACTTTCATGAGTCATGAAATATATATCCTCTTTTTTCATGGAAATTTCATGGCCCCAGATTAGGTCATGAAAATCAATTTTGCTTAATTCATGGGCCATGAAATCGTTTTCATGACCTCTTCATGGGATTTTCATGGAGTTTTAACAGAATGGTCTGTTCATAGTGCTGGTTCTCCATCAATGTGCAAACAGACATTACCTACTAGCCAAACAGGGGAACTACTAGGTCCTCATCCAGCCCTCCAAGCAAAGATTGCATCACAAGGAATGCCTCAGACTGCAGGAAGGAAACACAGCACCCATGGAAGGTCTGACAAGTGACCTAGGCACAGTCCCCAGCACCAAAGGTGTACAGAGGAATTCAGCTGTTGCATGCCTGTCGCACATCACGGCATTAGTGCTGACGAAACTGACAAATATAAATTTAACTGTCTGAGAGGCACCTTGGTGTATGTATGCTATGGTTGTGGGCAATGAATGTGATATGGTCCATCCAGCTCCTTTCAACGAGGTCCTGTGTTGAAAAGAGCTAAGGATGTGAAAGAAGCCTTCAGTGAGGTTAACATACTCAATAACTCCCCTGCAACTCAGTATTTAACTAGGTTTAACAACTGTCAACACAGACAAAGTGGGTGAAAGAAACATTCCATTGTCCTTGGAACTAAAATAACAATTATGTTTGACAAGAATTATTGGGATCTATTCATTTCTTCAGCTTATATGGTTGATTCCGGTTTGTATCACTGGATGCAGGCAGCCTAAACAAACCATATCAAGCTATCATTTATAGTTACTGCTTACCTGTTCTCGTACCGAGCAACACCTTGTGTTGTCGGGACTCTCACTAGTGCAAATAGCTAGTTTGCGATTTGTCTGTAATTTTTCTGAGCCTTCCAATTTTTTTTTTACTTCCTGGAGCCTATTTTCATCATAGGTCGCCATTCCAACCGCCGCAATTGTCCACACAGCTTTGACCCAAAGGCCATGTCATTCCAGGACTTGAAAGCCTTGCCCAAGAAATTGCTACTGTTGTTGGCCTCGGCACGCAACCTAGTAACAACTGGCAGCAAAGCTTAAGGTTACAGTATACCTTCAGATCAATAATTTTCTTCAAATCTGGATTTTGGGGTCAAAATATTGGTTGAAGTGTGATCTTAAATATTTTTAAAAATTTAATAAATACTGGCGCAGAAATGGAGGTTTCACGTTTACACTGGAAGTAAAAGTTTACCCCTTGATTGACAGTCCTATGATGTTATGCAATAAACCAAAACAACTTTCGCGGGATTATACAGATGTGAAAAACTGGCTGCTCAGTTGATCAGCCACCATGCAAGCATCTTCCTTGGTGTATTTCTTTTAGGTATGAATAAACCTAGACCATGGAAATGTCTGCTGACCAGTTTGAAGCCAAAGAAGTAAACCAAAAATGAAAATACAGCAATGAGCGAACAGGCAATAGGTGGCGGAAAGTTGAAGATAAGGCTATGGGATCAAGCCTGCAAAAGATCGAGTTGAGAGTTGAGAAAGGCACTGTAATGATAGCACATGTTCTTTCTGGCTGGCTTGCCTCTTCTTATCCAATACCACATGCTTTTCTTCAAAATATAGGCAAAAGAGTTTTCATCAAATCTGTCACTCATAAATGAAACAGTTCTTGCCATTTTGCATGAAGGAATGGCTCAATTGCTTTATGGATGGTTGTTCATCCTTCAAATACGGCAGTGATATTGGACTTGAAAGGCTTTCTTATCAATCAAAATTTAGTTCTATCAACATCAGAATATCACTATAATTATCAAGGGAGAAAGTGAAACGTGCCTGATTTCTCAAATCGCCATAATCATTCTCTCTCTAAAGTTAATTGGTTTATTTGAAGCTGCCGCATTTTGTTTTACTAACTTGTTTTTCCCACCTAGCCGCTTTAGTTTGCAATTTAGT
>JAHPZR010052608.1:0-14900 GCA_019787425.1 Platygyra sinensis
CAACGTCAGTAGTGTCTTCTGTATCCACAGGACCACAAATTGTAACTAATGCCAGCGGCCTTGTTGTGAGTGGTGGTAATCAATTACCCTCTGGTGTGGTAACTTCATTAGCTGCACCTCTTAATCTTAATCAGTCCCCTTTGAACTCAGCAAGAGATGCCCTTATTAAAGCTCTTCAGGAGAAAAGGGTTCTAAACAGCCCACCATCTTTGTCTTCATCTTCATTATCATCCACATCTGAAGCTCCACCATCTGTAGCAGCTCCTGATTCTATAGATGAGCCATTCTCGGGTTCTCCATCTTCTTCCCCAGTATTGCCCACACTAGAAAAACCAGCAGAAGATTCTGCAGTTCCTGATAAATCACAAGCACCAACATCTGCAATCTCAGATACAACTTGTACTGCGAGAACAGTGGAGCAAACAACAACCGTTACTAGTACTGCAAGAACTCCATTAATTGTTCTTAGATCAGGGATGTTCCTTAAACCAAACCAATCTCCAGTTAATTCTGGAACACAGACAGCTTCAATAAAAATGCCAGTGCAGGTACAGGCCTCTCAGGGCAATTCCTTGCCAGCGACACCAGGGACGCCAACATTCACCCCGCAGACTACTACTGTGAATTTAATTGGTCAAACAAGTGCAAAAAAGCCAGTGCAGGTACAGGCCTCTCAGGTCAATTCCTTGCCAGCTACACCGGTGACGCAAACATTCATCCCGCAGACTACTACTGTGAATTTAATTGGTCAAACAAGTGCAAAAAAGCCAGTGCAGGTACAGGCCTCTCAGGTCAATTCCTTGCCAGCTACACCAGTGACGCAAACATTCACCCCGCAGACTACTACTGTGAATTTAATTGGTCAAACAAGTGCAAAAAAGCCAGTGCAGGTACAGGCCTCTCAGGTCAATTCCTTGCCAGCTACACCAGTGACGCAAACATTCACCCCGCAGACTACTACTGTGAATTTAATCAGTCAAATAAGCGCAACTGTTCAGTCCATCGCACCTTCTCTGCCAGCCTCGACAATACGTCCAGTAATGGTACCAACACAGCTGGTACAGTTTTCAGTGGCACCTGCTATCTCGAGTAACGCACCTGTGACCAAACCAGAAAGCAAACCAGCTGCAACAAAAACTAAAAGTACGCAATGTACTTCTGGTGGTTTTTGTGCTGGGGGATGCTGTATATATTGTCGGACATGCCATGAAAATAATAATATATGTGGTTTACCTACATGCCAGAAAGCTTTCCCAAACAGAGCAGCTCTTCGAAAACATTACCATTTTAATCCTTCTCACAAGTATGTTGTTCCTATGGAGAAGGCGTCAATGGCATGTGACAATTTTTTGCCTTTGGAAATTGGTGATTCACATCGGAGGGCACGATTACGTGAACTTTTTAAACGCCTTCCAGATGATGAATTTCTGGATCTTGTCAAGCCTCGAGTGGTCAAAATGATCTCACTTTTTGAGTTACTGGAACAGAAATCCCTTCGTGTTCAGTCTGGTGGCATTTCTGCTTTCAAAATGTTCACAGAGTTTGAACGCTTTAGAAGGGACGTAGAAAGCAAATTGCTGGAGTTGATTTTGTTGCCACAAGGCAAAGATCAGGCTAAGGGGTCTAAAAGAAGCAGGAAGGATGGAAGCAAACCAACAGATGCAGATAATTCTTCACAAGGTGATCAGACTACTCCGAGAGCTGATAAACAAGGCAATAAAGATTCACTGTCGTCAGACGCAGCCAACACTGCTGACCAGAAACTGGAAAGCTCCTCAGCACAACCTAAAACAGACGCTAATCCAAATGCAGGAAGTTCTGAAACAGCTAAGAAGACTGTGGAAACCATTTGTTTAGACTTGGATGCTGAAAAGTCAACCAGAAGAACTTCAGATACTGGGGCTGGCTTAGCTAATCATGATAACCCCAGCATTGGAGCTATTAATAATGACACAATGACGGTAGAAGACAAGAAGGCCAGTGATTCCCCTTTATCAGAAGAGAGGTCAGAAGAGTCAGGTAAAGAATCTGGTGATGTCACATCCACCTCATTAGTATCATCAAAAGTATCTCCTGTCGAATCATTTCCAAGCAAAGATGGTGTAGATAAAGAAGATGAAAAGAGAGAAGGTAAGCCATCAGAAGGGTCAAGTTCATTGCCACAATCTGTTGAAGTGAACTCTGAAAGTGCAAAATCTTTTGATGGTAAATCGGGAGCTGATCAACCATCTGAGCAGCCCAAGCAGACTGAAAATATGGGACACATTTCTGATGAATCTACCCCCAAAGATACAACCTCTGTGACGATGGAGATAGATGATAGCAGCAAAGCTTTACAATTGCAGTCGTCTGACGTGGTAATGGTGGATGACCAGAGTGAAACCAAATCTTGCAGCAATGACGAAGAGCCAAAATCAGGGAAAGAAGAGCAGGCAGGGAAAGGTGAAAAACCAATACATGTAATTGATCTTGTCAGCAAAGAAGACAATCCAGCAATTGATGCAAGTGCTGAAAAAAATTCTGAGGCTGCTGGAAGAAGTGCCAGTGGATCTGCTGATGCAACACAGGAGGATAAAATTACTGAGATACCTGATGGAGGAAATGAAATTTCTACGATGGATGTCGAAGAAGAAGGAGAAAAAACTGGCAGTGATAAAGTCCAAGCTAAGGAATCTGCTGTTGAGAAAAGAGATGAAGTTGGAAACAAAGTGGATTGTGCAAAGTTAACCTGTGTTGAAAAAGAGACTGTCAGGGATGATGACCAAACTGAGAAATCTAAAATGGATCCTGACAACCAGGCAAAGGAAGGCCAGCAACAAGAGACCACAAAAAACAAAGCAGATGGCTCATGTGAAGGAAAAAAAGTAGAAACTATAAATATTGACAATGACAGTGATATGACAACTGTTAGCACTAGTAAAGAAACACTTGGTGTTTCCATGGTAACAGATAAACCAGATAGTAATATTAATAAAGATGCAAGCAAGGAGAAAACATCCTTAGAAAAGGACAGCGATCAGGTCAAAGAGGTGCCAAAGTCAAGCAACAAGGGTGAAGAAACAAATCCTGAGTCTACAAAGGAAAAGATTGCTCAGGAATGTTGTACAGATGCTGACAGTAAAGTCAAAGAAAGTGGAAAAGCAAGTTCCTCTGAGATAGCTTCATCTTCAGGTAATACTTTGGACAGCTCGGATGCCACTGCAGCTGGGACCTCAAACTCTGGGCCGCAAACAGGAAGTGATGCAGCTAAGAAGAAAAGAAAGTTTATCACCCTGGAAGATCTAGACCTTGGTGATGATGATGATGAAGATGGGGCCGACGAAACTAACATGTTGGATTTCAGTCTTCCATTTGCTGTTAAATGGGGTCGAATTGTCCAAAGAGTGAGGTCAGTAGAGGCCAAAAAAATTGCCAGGAAGGAAAATTACTCAGAGCAGGATATGAAACAATTTATTTACAACAAACCCAAGGATGCTGCCAATGCTGTCATTATTGCTGATTGTCATGCCCATCCAAGCTTCTTCCGTGCATATGTGATGCCAGCCTTGTTGGACAAGCACATTGATGATTTTGGCCTGTTTGGTAAGAAATTGCTGAGTAAACTTGTCCTCCCTAAACAAAAATACGTACAAATCCTTCGAACTGGTATTGGTCCAGAACTAGCCAAGATACTTGGAATAAACATCTTTCCAACATTTAAAAGGATACAGGACACTTGGATTAGCGTAAGGAATCCACTCGGGACAACTTCACGCTCGTCAGCCTCAAAACCAGTGATTACCATCGAGGAAGCAGATGATGTGGACATTCCTGATGATGACAATGATGCAGCCACTGCAGACAAGGTAGTTAGACCAACAAATAATTCACAAAATACCGCCGACACAGCAAAAGATTCTCTTAAGAGGCCAGGTCCATCTGACAGTGTGGAGAATGATAACAACAAGAGGCTGCGAGTGGATAACACAGGTAATCTAGACTTTTTATTGTAGTTTTCAGGCTTCTCATGCACTGATGTGACTGATTAATCAAGATTGCCAAAAGTTACATGTAGGAAGTAATTAACAATTATTTACCAAAGTGGAGGTAAATATCCACCACTTTCACTGACACTGAGGTGAATAATTGTTTTAGTATATACCGTGCACAAGCTGAATAACTAGCGGCCAAAAGAGTAACTTCATTTGTGATAATGTACCGACAATAGCCATTTTGTTTTTCTTCGGCTGCTCAGAGGTAAATAGTACTTGGCTAATCACCTCTGAGCTAGCCAATCAGGGTGCACAAAAAGTACTATTCACTTGTGTGGTATATACTTATCAGAAATAATTGCCAGGAAAAAGTCAAAGTAATATAAGATTTTCCCAGAGAACAGGACTGTCATTAACGGGGCTGTCACCTGCAGCCTTAATTTTCACAACCATAACAAACTTGTTGCTTCATGGGTGAATTTTATTAATCAGTCATGTTCACCCATAGCATCAAGTGTCTATCTAACATGCTCAGCTGCATTACAAGGTGTAGGTGCCACAGATTGCCGCCCTTATTCACAGCCCTGACAAAATTCTTAATTTCTTGTGAATGTCATGGAAACATCAGAAATTTATTTGAAAGTTTTATTGGTGATTGATGAGTGTTATTGATAAGTATGGCCATCCCTTGGTCAAAAGCTCTATAACTTTGGTCCATAAGAAATAACATGAAGCACATTTAAAACATAAATAATTATTGTCAGTAGTCTTACTGCTTTCATTGATAAGCCAGGGAATTTTTTCTTCGTGTCATGAAAATTATCAAAATAATGCTTCTTATTTGCATTTATATTTCTGTTTGGATGATGATTTACTTAATATGTTTAACAAATCTTCTTTCTGATCAGTTGTAAAATTCTCGTAACCTACCTGTTTATTACTGAATGATGTAACTTAATCTTGAAGAGAAATCATATGTTGATCATTTGTAAAATTCTCGTAACCTCCCCAGTAATTGCTGATGTTATTATATCCTGAGGAGAAATCACATGTTGATCATTTGTGAAATTCTCATAACCTACCTGGTAATTGCTGACAATGCTATATCTTGAAGAGAAATCACATGCTGATCATTTGCTAAATTCTTGTAACCTACCTGGTAATTGCTGATAATGTTATTATATCCTGAAGAGAAATCCCTTGATGATCACTCGTGAAATTCTCATAACATGCCCAGTTATTGCTGATGATGCTACTTTGTCTTAAAAGAAATCACTTGCTGGTTATTTGTGAAATTCTTGTAACCTACCCAGTAATTGCTGATAATGTTGCTATATCCATAAGAGAAATCCCATGCTGATCACTAATGTGAAATTCTTATAACCTACCCAGTAACTGCTGATGTTACTATATCTTGAAGAGAAATCACTTGCTGGTCATTTGTGAAATTCTTGTAACCTACCCAGTAATTGCTGATAATGTTGCTACATCCATAAGAGAAATCACATGCTGATAATTTGTGGCATTTTTATCTCCTATAAGCTTGTTTATTCCAGTAAGTTAAAATTATGTGGAGAATATAAGTGATCATAATAACTTTTGGAGTTTATAATTATGGTAAAATTGGTCTGGAGGCTTCACAGTGATAAAAATGTTAATCAGTATCATTAAATTATTTTTCACTTTTGATTAATCATGAGACTCTTGCAAATAACTTGGCACACAACATTTTGCTGTGCTCTTATTTATTTAGTGTTTCCATAAGCATTGTTGTCATGGTACTGTACACTGCGTCGTCAGGAGCCCTCTGGCATGTAATAAAAAAAATACAAGCTCATTGACAAAATGGTGATATTATGTCTTGAGCGACGCTTTATAACAAGTGGTAGATTGTGATCATATTTTCCACATCAATTACTAACAGTATTTTTGCTTAATCCTCTTTAGTAACTTCATATTACTAATATTCTGAAGGACTATTTAATTTACTCTAGGATATATGATTTCCCCTTTATTTTGATGGGTAATTCGATATGTTGCTTGTTCATGAAAAGTTCACTTGGTCTTCAAAATCCCTACATGTACATGATTATACATGCATAATTATGTAAAGTTTCTTCATAAACATGCATGCTAACTGTTCAAAATAACAATGAGCATTGTATTTGCCAGTGGGGTAAGTGGCCAACATTTATGATGTAGTGTACTTGCTACAAGGAGATACATTTGTATTTAACAGCTCACTTATTCTACTATTCACACTTTTTTTTGTTTTTTTCATAAATGACCTGAATAGATTCCCAGAAAGACGCAAGCCAGACTAAAGAATGCAACAAAGGACAGACAGAAAACTCTGAAAAGGATTCTCAGAAAGATGGAAGCCAGCCAAATGAAGCAAATAAAGGACAAAAATCTGCTGAATCAGGCGGCGCAATAAAAGATGCACAGGATAATAAAATCCAGGCTGAAGAAAGGAATAAGAACCAAACAGGAAAATTGAACCCTGCACAAACATCTGCTAAAACAGCGGCACCAGGTACAGTGTACATGTACAATGTACATAGTGTTAAGTGCAATTTTTTTATGAATTCCATGTAAGAAAAATTTTATATCCATTTATTATAATACTGACAAGGTTACTTTATTGTGATTGGCTGAGAGCTGGCCAATTTCTCATCAAATATGCACTGTAGTGCGAAAAAATTAACGCATGCAAATTTGTAGTTTTCCTAGTCATACACTTAATTTAAGTAATCACACATTTAACTCAAGGAGGGCACGGTGTCCTTGGATAGTGCCTTGGACTCCGTCGTATTGAGTGGTCTTGGGTCAAGCCCTAGCCAAGAACATTTGGTTTGTTCTTGGGCAAGACACTTAAAACTCATAGTGCCTCTCTCCACCAAGGGTAGGGTTTTTTGAAAGCTGGTTAACACTAATCCAAGATTAAAAGTTAGCAGGAAAAATCCATTTTTTTTGTATAAAGTGTTTTTTCCTTGCTTATGTTGTGTGTAGTTTGAGGTTTTTGAAACTCAAACCTGAAGGAAGAACAATATAAACAAGAAACCACACCCAAAAGTTACAAATCAAATCCTTGGTTAGCTGTAGCTGGGCTCTGAACAACCTGGCCCAGGTGTATAAATGGTTAACGGCAAGGTTATGCTGGGGGTTACCCTGTGACAGACTAGCATCCCATCCAGGTGGGAGTTGAAATACTCCTCAGGTTGTTTCTCGTTACAGAAACCAGGATAAGCTCTGGCCTGATGAGCCACTTGGCTCATTTGCAAATCTTTTGGCTCTTAACCTTACTACCATAGCAAACTCAAGCAATTCTGGGCTTGAAATTGAGAGAATTGTCATTTTATTGCATCACATTACACATCACAGTCTGTAAGACTAGATCCTTCTTGAATCTTGAACCCTTTAATTTCCAAGTATGTTAGTTATGAAAATATAATTATTTTTTCTTAAATATCATTTGAGACACTGTTAAGTAGCGAGTTGATGAGAATTTCTTTTCAAATCATTGCTTGGAAATATTTTCAGCCTTGATGTCCCACCAAATTACTAGAGCCAACATTGTGTGGGTCTACAGGTAATCATAAGAGTGATGTAATAAAATGACAATTCTCTCAATTTCAAGCCCAGAATTGCTTGAGTTTGCTATGGTAGTAAGGTTAAGAGCCAAAAGATTTGCAAATGAGCCAAGTGGCTCATCAGGCCAGAGCTTATCCTGGTTTCTGTAACGAGAAACAACCTGAGGAGTATTTCAACTCCCACCTGGATGGGATGCTAGTCTGTCACAGGGTAACCCCCAGCATAACCTTGCCGTTAACCATTTATACACCTGGGCCAGGTTGTTCAGAGCCCAGCTACAGCTAACCAAGGATTTGATTTGTAACTTTTGGGTGTGGTTTCTTGTTTATATTGTTCTTCCTTCAGGTTTGAGTTTCAAAAACCTCAAACTACACACAACATAAGCAAGGAAAAAACACTTTATACAAAAAAAATGGATTTTTCCTGCTAACTTTTAATCTTGGATTAGTGTTAACCAGCTTTCAAAAAACCCTACCCTTGGTGGAGAGAGGCACTATGAGTTTTAAGTGTCTTGCCCAAGAACAAACCAAATGTTCTTGGCTAGGGCTTGACCCAAGACCACTCAATACGACGGAGTCCAAGGCACTATCCAAGGACACCGTGCCCTCCTTGAGTTAAATGTGTGATTACTTAAATTAAGTGTATGACTAGGAAAACTACAAATTTGCATGCGTTAATTTTTTCGCACTACAGTGCATATTTGATGAGAAATTGGCCAGCTCTCAGCCAATCACAATAAAGTAACCTTGTCAGTATTATAATAAATGGATATAAAATTTTTCTTACATGGAATTCATAAAAAAATTGCACTTAACACTATGTACATTGTACATGTACACTGTACCTGGTGCCGCTGTTTTAGCAGATGTTTGTGCAGGGTTCAATTTTCCTGTTTGGTTCTTATTCCTTTCTTCAGCCTGGATTTTATTATCCTGTGCATCTTTTATTGCGCCGCCTGATTCAGCAGATTTTTGTCCTTTATTTGCTTCATTTGGCTGGCTTCCATCTTTCTGAGAATCCTTTTCAGAGTTTTCTGTCTGTCCTTTGTTGCATTCTTTAGTCTGGCTTGCGTCTTTCTGGGAATCTATTCAGGTCATTTATGAAAAAAACAAAAAAAAGTGTGAATAGTAGAATAAGTGAGCTGTTAAATACAAATGTATCTCCTTGTAGCAAGTACACTACATCATAAATGTTGGCCACTTACCCCACTGGCAAATACAATGCTCATTGTTATTTTGAACAGTTAGCATGCATGTTTATGAAGAAACTTTACATAATTATGCATGTATAATCATGTACATGTAGGGATTTTGAAGACCAAGTGAACTTTTCATGAACAAGCAACATATCGAATTACCCATCAAAATAAAGGGGAAATCATATATCCTAGAGTAAATTAAATAGTCCTTCAGAATATTAGTAATATGAAGTTACTAAAGAGGATTAAGCAAAAATACTGTTAGTAATTGATGTGGAAAATATGATCACAATCTACCACTTGTTATAAAGCGTCGCTCAAGACATAATATCACCATTTTGTCAATGAGCTTGTATTTTTTTTATTACATGCCAGAGGGCTCCTGACGACGCAGTGTACAGTACCATGACAACAATGCTTATGGAAACACTAAATAAATAAGAGCACAGCAAAATGTTGTGTGCCAAGTTATTTGCAAGAGTCTCATGATTAATCAAAAGTGAAAAATAATTTAATGATACTGATTAACATTTTTATCACTGTGAAGCCTCCAGACCAATTTTACCATAATTATAAACTCCAAAAGTTATTATGATCACTTATATTCTCCACATAATTTTAACTTACTGGAATAAACAAGCTTATAGGAGATAAAAATGCCACAAATTATCAGCATGTGATTTCTCTTATGGATGTAGCAACATTATCAGCAATTACTGGGTAGGTTACAAGAATTTCACAAATGACCAGCAAGTGATTTCTCTTCAAGATATAGTAACATCAGCAGTTACTGGGTAGGTTATAAGAATTTCACATTAGTGATCAGCATGGGATTTCTCTTATGGATATAGCAACATTATCAGCAATTACTGGGTAGGTTACAAGAATTTCACAAATAACCAGCAAGTGATTTCTTTTAAGACAAAGTAGCATCATCAGCAATAACTGGGCATGTTATGAGAATTTCACGAGTGATCATCAAGGGATTTCTCTTCAGGATATAATAACATTATCAGCAATTACCAGGTAGGTTACAAGAATTTAGCAAATGATCAGCATGTGATTTCTCTTCAAGATATAGCATTGTCAGCAATTACCAGGTAGGTTATGAGAATTTCACAAATGATCAACATGTGATTTCTCCTCAGGATATAATAACATCAGCAATTACTGGGGAGGTTACGAGAATTTTACAAATGATCAACATATGATTTCTCTTCAAGATTAAGTTACATCATTCAGTAATAAACAGGTAGGTTACGAGAATTTTACAACTGATCAGAAAGAAGATTTGTTAAACATATTAAGTAAATCATCATCCAAACAGAAATATAAATGCAAATAAGAAGCATTATTTTGATAATTTTCATGACACGAAGAAAAAATTCCCTGGCTTATCAATGAAAGCAGTAAGACTACTGACAATAATTATTTATGTTTTAAATGTGCTTCATGTTATTTCTTATGGACCAAAGTTATAGAGCTTTTGACCAAGGGATGGCCATACTTATCAATAACACTCATCAATCACCAATAAAACTTTCAAATAAATTTCTGATGTTTCCATGACATTCACAAGAAATTAAGAATTTTGTCAGGGCTGTGAATAAGGGCGGCAATCTGTGGCACCTACACCTTGTAATGCAGCTGAGCATGTTAGATAGACACTTGATGCTATGGGTGAACATGACTGATTAATAAAATTCACCCATGAAGCAACAAGTTTGTTATGGTTGTGAAAATTAAGGCTGCAGGTGACAGCCCCGTTAATGACAGTCCTGTTCTCTGGGAAAATCTTATATTACTTTGACTTTTTCCTGGCAATTATTTCTGATAAGTATATACCACACAAGTGAATAGTACTTTTTGTGCACCCTGATTGGCTAGCTCAGAGGTGATTAGCCAAGTACTATTTACCTCTGAGCAGCCGAAGAAAAACAAAATGGCTATTGTCGGTACATTATCACAAATGAAGTTACTCTTTTGGCCGCTAGTTATTCAGCTTGTGCACGGTATATACTAAAACAATTATTCACCTCAGTGTCAGTGAAAGTGGTGGATATTTACCTCCACTTTGGTAAATAATTGTTAATTACTTCCTACATGTAACTTTTGGCAATCTTGATTAATCAGTCACATCAGTGCATGAGAAGCCTGAAAACTACAATAAAAAGTCTAGATTACCTGTGTTATCCACTCGCAGCCTCTTGTTGTTATCATTCTCCACACTGTCAGATGGACCTGGCCTCTTAAGAGAATCTTTTGCTGTGTCGGCGGTATTTTGTGAATTATTTGTTGGTCTAACTACCTTGTCTGCAGTGGCTGCATCATTGTCATCATCAGGAATGTCCACATCATCTGCTTCCTCGATGGTAATCACTGGTTTTGAGGCTGACGAGCGTGAAGTTGTCCCGAGTGGATTCCTTACGCTAATCCAAGTGTCCTGTATCCTTTTAAATGTTGGAAAGATGTTTATTCCAAGTATCTTGGCTAGTTCTGGACCAATACCAGTTCGAAGGATTTGTACGTATTTTTGTTTAGGGAGGACAAGTTTACTCAGCAATTTCTTACCAAACAGGCCAAAATCATCAATGTGCTTGTCCAACAAGGCTGGCATCACATATGCACGGAAGAAGCTTGGATGGGCATGACAATCAGCAATAATGACAGCATTGGCAGCATCCTTGGGTTTGTTGTAAATAAATTGTTTCATATCCTGCTCTGAGTAATTTTCCTTCCTGGCAATTTTTTTGGCCTCTACTGACCTCACTCTTTGGACAATTCGACCCCATTTAACAGCAAATGGAAGACTGAAATCCAACATGTTAGTTTCGTCGGCCCCATCTTCATCATCATCATCACCAAGGTCTAGATCTTCCAGGGTGATAAACTTTCTTTTCTTCTTAGCTGCATCACTTCCTGTTTGCGGCCCAGAGTTTGAGGTCCCAGCTGCAGTGGCATCCGAGCTGTCCAAAGTATTACCTGAAGATGAAGCTATCTCAGAGGAACTTGCTTTTCCACTTTCTTTGACTTTACTGTCAGCATCTGTACAACATTCCTGAGCAATCTTTTCCTTTGTAGACTCAGGATTTGTTTCTTCACCCTTGTTGCTTGACTTTGGCACCTCTTTGACCTGATCGCTGTCCTTTTCTAAGGATGTTTTCTCCTTGCTTGCATCTTTATTAATATTACTATCTGGTTTATCTGTTACCATGGAAACACCAAGTGTTTCTTTACTAGTGCTAACAGTTGTCATATCACTGTCATTGTCAATATTTATAGTTTCTACTTTTTTTCCTTCACATGAGCCATCTGCTTTGTTTTTTGTGGTCTCTTGTTGCTGGCCTTCCTTTGCCTGGTTGTCAGGATCCATTTTAGATTTCTCAGTTTGGTCATCATCCCTGACAGTCTCTTTTTCAACACAGGTTAACTTTGCACAATCCACTTTGTTTCCAACTTCATCTCTTTTCTCAACAGCAGATTCCTTAGCTTGGACTTTATCACTGCCAGTTTTTTCTCCTTCTTCTTCGACATCCATCGTAGAAATTTCATTTCCTCCATCAGGTATCTCAGTAATTTTATCCTCCTGTGTTGCATCAGCAGATCCACTGGCACTTCTTCCAGCAGCCTCAGAATTTTTTTCAGCACTTGCATCAATTGCTGGATTGTCTTCTTTGCTGACAAGATCAATTACATGTATTGGTTTTTCACCTTTCCCTGCCTGCTCTTCTTTCCCTGATTTTGGCTCTTCGTCATTGCTGCAAGATTTGGTTTCACTCTGGTCATCCACCATTACCACGTCAGACGACTGCAATTGTAAAGCTTTGCTGCTATCATCTATCTCCATCGTCACAGAGGTTGTATCTTTGGGGGTAGATTCATCAGAAATGTGTCCCATATTTTCAGTCTGCTTGGGCTGCTCAGATGGTTGATCAGCTCCCGATTTACCATCAAAAGATTTTGCACTTTCAGAGTTCACTTCAACAGATTGTGGCAATGAACTTGACCCTTCTGATGGCTTACCTTCTCTCTTTTCATCTTCTTTATCTACACCATCTTTGCTTGGAAATGATTCGACAGGAGATACTTTTGATGATACTAATGAGGTGGATGTGACATCACCAGATTCTTTACCTGACTCTTCTGACCTCTCTTCTGATAAAGGGGAATCACTGGCCTTCTTGTCTTCTACCGTCATTGTGTCATTATTAATAGCTCCAATGCTGGGGTTATCATGATTAGCTAAGCCAGCCCCAGTATCTGAAGTTCTTCTGGTTGACTTTTCAGCATCCAAGTCTAAACAAATGGTTTCCACAGTCTTCTTAGCTGTTTCAGAACTTCCTGCATTTGGATTAGCGTCTGTTTTAGGTTGTGCTGAGGAGCTTTCCAGTTTCTGGTCAGCAGTGTTGGCTGCGTCTGACGACAGTGAATCTTTATTGCCTTGTTTATCAGCTCTCGGAGTAGTCTGATCACCTTGTGAAGAATTATCTGCATCTGTTGGTTTGCTTCCATCCTTCCTGCTTCTTTTAGACCCCTTAGCCTGATCTTTGCCTTGTGGCAACAAAATCAACTCCAGCAATTTGCTTTCTACGTCCCTTCTAAAGCGTTCAAACTCTGTGAACATTTTGAAAGCAGAAATGCCACCAGACTGAACACGAAGGGATTTCTGTTCCAGTAACTCAAAAAGTGAGATCATTTTGACCACTCGAGGCTTGACAAGATCCAGAAATTCATCATCTGGAAGGCGTTTAAAAAGTTCACGTAATCGTGCCCTCCGATGTGAATCACCAATTTCCAAAGGCAAAAAATTGTCACATGCCATTGACGCCTTCTCCATAGGAACAACATACTTGTGAGAAGGATTAAAATGGTAATGTTTTCGAAGAGCTGCTCTGTTTGGGAAAGCTTTCTGGCATGTAGGTAAACCACATATATTATTATTTTCATGGCATGTCCGACAATATATACAGCATCCCCCAGCACAAAAACCACCAGAAGTACATTGCGTACTTTTAGTTTTTGTTGCAGCTGGTTTGCTTTCTGGTTTGGTCACAGGTGCGTTACTCGAGATAGCAGGTGCCACTGAAAACTGTACCAGCTGTGTTGGTACCATTACTGGACGTATTGTCGAGGCTGGCAGAGAAGGTGCGATGGACTGAACAGTTGCGCTTATTTGACTGATTAAATTCACAGTAGTAGTCTGCGGGGTGAATGTTTGCGTCACTGGTGTAGCTGGCAAGGAATTGACCTGAGAGGCCTGTACCTGCACTGGCTTTTTTGCACTTGTTTGACCAATTAAATTCACAGTAGTAGTCTGCGGGGTGAATGTTTGCGTCACTGGTGTAGCTGGCAAGGAATTGACCTGAGAGGCCTGTACCTGCACTGGCTTTTTTGCACTTGTTTGACCAATTAAATTCACAGTAGTAGTCTGCGGGATGAATGTTTGCGTCACCGGTGTAGCTGGCAAGGAATTGACCTGAGAGGCCTGTACCTGCACTGGCTTTTTTGCACTTGTTTGACCAATTAAATTCACAGTAGTAGTCTGCGGGGTGAATGTTGGCGTCCCTGGTGTCGCTGGCAAGGAATTGCCCTGAGAGGCCTGTACCTGCACTGGCATTTTTATTGAAGCTGTCTGTGTTCCAGAATTAACTGGAGATTGGTTTGGTTTAAGGAACATCCCTGATCTAAGAACAATTAATGGAGTTCTTGCAGTACTAGTAACGGTTGTTGTTTGCTCCACTGTTCTCGCAGTACAAGTTGTATCTGAGATTGCAGATGTTGGTGCTTGTGATTTATCAGGAACTGCAGAATCTTCTGCTGGTTTTTCTAGTGTGGGCAATACTGGGGAAGAAGATGGAGAACCCGAGAATGGCTCATCTATAGAATCAGGAGCTGCTACAGATGGTGGAGCTTCAGATGTGGATGATAATGAAGATGAAGACAAAGATGGTGGGCTGTTTAGAACCCTTTTCTCCTGAAGAGCTTTAATAAGGGCATCTCTTGCTGAGTTCAAAGGGGACTGATTAAGATTAAGAGGTGCAGCTAATGAAGTTACCACACCAGAGGGTAATTGATTACCACCACTCACAACAAGGCCGCTGGCATTAGTTACAATTTGTGGTCCTGTGGATACAGAA
>JAHPZR010052609.1:0-53568 GCA_019787425.1 Platygyra sinensis
TCCGTGCCTATGATGTAAGCCAGTAATAGCTGGTTGCCATGTTCAAATTCAATCAATCAATCAAATCAATCTTGTTGTGTAATGACCCATGAGAAATTAACCACACACAACTTGGATGAATGTTTCTACGAGTGATATGGAGTAGGAAACGGTCTGGATGATGACTTACTTATTTACCAGGTGAAAAACTGATCTTTGGAGGGGGTCAAGGCTCCTGGGAAGATCGCTTGAAAGTGTTTTCACCCAGGGATACAAACTACTGACTACATAAATATGTTTTACCTCGTCTGGTCTCATCAAGCAGAGCAGGCCCACGCCTCTAATAAAAGTGTGAAACAATGCCTGCATGAACATGAGATTATAGCACGATGAAGAGCTGTCACTCCCGATTCTGACCACAAACAAACATTTTTCTTCAACTGTTTATTTCAAAACTAGTATACAGTGCTTCAAAATCAAAATTATCTTTTTACATGATTGTGTATGTGCATGTTCTTTCACTCCCGAACAAGGCCCCTACCTGAAGCCAATGTTTACAAATTAAATTGATATAATTATTAGGTTACTGACATTTTATTTTCATTATCCATTATTCATTATCACTCTCATTCTCATCATCATCCATCATTATCATAACTAGTATAATCATTATCATTATTCAATTATTCATTATAATTAAATATTTGCCAGTGGATAGAAATTACTTAATTATGTAATGTAA
Source organism: Platygyra sinensis (assembly GCA_019787425.1). Taxonomy (NCBI): domain Eukaryota; kingdom Metazoa; phylum Cnidaria; class Anthozoa; order Scleractinia; family Merulinidae; genus Platygyra; species Platygyra sinensis. Next base: position 722 of record JAHPZR010052609.1, read on the forward strand.
ATAATACTGAATTATGAGACATAATTCACAAGACAACACTTGCTATAGCTCCGAGTGCCCTGGGGACAAGTGTTGGGTATTACATATCATATCAGGTTTCATTAAGGACGTTCGCGCGAAAATTTTCTGACATTGATTTTTTTCTGAAAATTTTGCCATTGAAAGATGATGAGTTAGTGATGTCAGAAATGTAAAAAAATTGGGGGGTCACCGACTTCGTTTCAGAGAGAACATGCCCGGAAGAACACCTAAATCTGAGTAAATCGGGCTTCATCGGCGAAAATGACCACAGTGGCTGAAAGTCCCGAAATATTGCAATTAGAGTTTTCAAGGGAAGTGTTCTCTGCCAAATATGGTTTAACTGGACCTATTAAGAGAATTTAGTCAACTGGTGAGGGCCCTCAAAGAACAAGTTCGCATTTAGCGACCATTGTTTCACGTGCCTTGCAGCCGCAAGATGGCAGAATTCCATGTCCCGTGGACAGAAATCTTGAATTTTTTTTAACTTCCCACATTGATTTTTTGCTCATTTTTGGAAAGTGTGGAGATAATTGTAAATTAAATCTGTTTCTGAAAATTAAAGTAGGGGTCACCGAACGTTCAAGATCGTTAAAGCCAATCAAAACTATAGCAATGGGCACCTGCCCTATCATTGTTCATTTTAGCACTTAGCGCGCGCGCTCGATGCATGACGTGGCACGTGAATTTCGTGCGCAGTAAGAATGCGCAGTAACAATTGGCGCGAACGTCCTTAAGTCAGTTGTTTGTTTGTTCTGTGGGGCATCATTGATTCTCTCTGAGTGAGTTTGGTAGTTTCTTGATACTCTGAGCAAGCTTGAGGATTTTATCTGTTTGAACAAGTCAATCTGATATGGTCAGTAATGACTGAGGAGGAAAGTTCTCCAGCACTCATTTGAAGCTGCCCCTTACCTCATCTTTGATGTCCAAGTCAGCTCCTGCTTCTATCAGAGCTTTCACAGCTAATAACTGACCTTTGTGAGCTGCAAAGTGGAGAGCTGTTTTACCATTCTAAAAGATAAAATGAAAATAATACCAGCCAATGGTTAAATGGACTGTAAAATTGAGACCCAACCCAGGACTGGGGCACTGGCACTGAAGAATATTGTAACTTGTACTTAAATCATGATTTGGTATTATAATAAGTGTGTCCCATAAAAATTTAATCATTCTGTTCCAATGAAAATGGATTGGAAAAGTTGGCAAATCCTGTATTGATGGGATGCTAGTCTTTTGCAGGTAACTTTGCCGCACTCTTCCAGGTTGCCTTAGCAGACACTACCTATTTATACTCCTGGGTGAAGAGAAACACATGACACATCCTAACACTTCTGGCTCCCACCACTCCAATGCACACTGCTTAATCGAGAATTCAATGTGTTTAGCCTTTAGGTCACCATGTCTCCACCTCCCACACCCAATCCACGCCTCCCCTGCCCCCATTCAGTAAAGGAACCTACAGTAAAAGTTTTTTCAAAGAAGTTCAGTTCACAAAGGTTTGCCCACCTGCAAAAACGTCAAAAAGGTCAATGAAATCCCTGGCAAAAGACTTAAAAATTCCTTCTTTCTTAGTCAAATATACTCTTTGTTGAGCTACTTACTTTTTCTTTCCTTTCCTTTCCTTTTGTTTATTTTTAAAATAATAAATTTTAATATTTCATGCTGTCCTGATAACTTGTATGATGTACCCTAATAGTTCATAAGCCCCCGGCTTCTATATAGGCTTCCTTACCATTACCACCTTTAAAATTGTTAAAGGGGCTCAGTCACGGTTAAACGGTTTGAAAAGTTTAGCTAAACTTTTCAAATTCGTTGTTTGCAATCCGCGTCAATCTTCTCCATCCTTAACCATCCTTGTTCCTTTATGGTTTATTATTATCTCTCTGATGTTTTTCTATCTTTATGAAGTGTTATTTTCAGGTTTCCTTCAATTTAATGGTAATTTTGTCAATGCTCAAAATAACTCAAAATACCCATGACTCTGCCCCTTTAAGTTATCGTCTTTAAGTTATCATAAATTTCTAGTGTATTGCTTTATTATTATTACTTTTTTGTGTAATGGAAATAAAAAAGTGGATTGGGCGAAATGAAATGAAAATGGTATTCCTATCAAAACTATGCTACTATGCTAAAACCCAGAGAGATAGGTAACAGCCTGATGCTTCACTAAGCTCAAACACAAACTTCACGTCTACCTACCTTGTCTATTCTTGAGTTGACATCAACACCCAGAGCAACAAGCCGGGAGATTTCTGAGATTTTATTGAGTTTGACAGCAATTAGAAGCTGATCACCCACATTACTCTTTTTGAACATTCGCTTCAACGTCCTTCAGTGTTGCCAAGTGAGTAATTAGCAAAGCACAAGTTTAGCTTTTCACAGAGGTTTCTGTTCTCCACCTATTTGATGTTTTTCATACATAAAAAACAAAAACGAGTAATTTTTAAGTAATTGAAATTCAGAGCTTAATTAATAATGGTAATAGGACTGATTGGAGTCCAATTCAGTTTGTAATCATACGAGTGATTAACAAAATTGGACGACCGCGAAGCTGAAGTCCAATTTGTTAATCACGATGTCCTGTTACCAATAATTAATCATAATTACAATTTCTCACAAAAGTTAAATGTTTCATTTGAAGACAAGCTTTTACATGTAATAGTCATTTTAACATCATGATTTTAAAATAATACAAAACAGTCACTGGAGACTAAACCTCCACAACCTTACAAAGTTAGTCTCTTGAATTGGTTACTATTAGTGATTGTAGTCAATGTTGTGATTGGTGGATTTAGTGGAGAGGACTTAAAATGATTGGCTCATGTAACTGTCTGATGACAGGTGCCTGATTACAGCCAACTGTCTGATTACACTGTTGAATTACAACTTTACTTAACAAATAAAGAAGTCTAAGCTGTGTATTACACTGTGATAAAACACGACTGTCATTTGAGAACACGAGAGAAATGTAGAAAACGCGAGCCGCAGGTGAGTGTTTTCTACATTTCTCGAGTGTTCTCAAATGACCGGAATGTTTTATTACAGTGTAATACGCGGCTTAGGCTTCTTCATTTGCTTTAAAATATAGATTTTACGCGCACAAAACAATAAAACACGCTTTTTCTATGTTTTATACTCTGATAAAACATAGGGTTTTGACCAATCAGAGTGCGCCCAGGGTCCTTTCTATAGTTTAAAGATAATTATTATTCACAGAGAGTCAATCAGAATCATAAATATTTGTTATAGCATTGATTTGCCAGTTGATATACTGGGGTCATGAAAAGAATCATTCCCATCCCCATTTTGGTCAGCATCAAGAATTGCAACCTATGAATAGGTCCGCAATTCACAGACTTGATGCCAAAATATGTGACAAATCTTACAATTGGGTTGAGAATATGAAATGAACTATGAATATGAATAACTCTGGGCATGCTCAGAGTATGCTGCCCAAAAGGATTGCAACCTCTAGGGACAAAAATGGTAATAAAAAAAAAAATTTCACACAACATGTATAAGGAGTATTGTAAAAGGAGTGACGAAAAAATTTGCAGGTTGAAAACAGCAATCAATGTTTTATCAAAACTAAAAAAAAATGAGTTGAGTAATATGGAAAGCATACATTTTCATCGTATTTATTAAATTGGATGTACTCATTGACCCAGTCTTCTTTGCTTCACTTTTACACAAATTTTATTTATTGAAAATTATTATATTTTCATATTCATTATATCAAAATATTTTTAATGAGCTTTACAAAATAGCAAATGTTTTAATGTCAACTATAAATTTTCCAAAAGACTGCGGAATGACCTGGCTTTATAATCTTTATCAGGTCTAAAGTCATGGCAATTGGTATTTGTATTTTCAAGTGTCAATTTTCACGCCACCATGTGCTATTTAATAGCACACTAACTACATCATTCCAATTATCAACACCTACTATTATAAATATTGCCACGGTCCAAGATGCGGTAAAAATACGGTGAAAGGATAATTTCAGTAGGTAAAAAGCACACGAGTTCTTTCTTTCTGACGAACAAATATGCCAACAATCCTAACAACAGATCCTATTTCACGTAAGCGCGAGCGGATAGCGAAAATCTAATTTGATCTAATCTCATGTCCGAAAGGCACGCGGTTAAAAAAAACGTGTCACACTTTAGGCTTATGTCACCAAACGCTAAAGAACGCAACCAAAGATGAACAGATGCAACAAGAGTTAATAACTGAAAAGATCATCATATGAATCTAAGCCTTGCTTTTTCTAAATGACAGTCTGAGTGGGTAAAATCTAGTGTTATTATTGAACGTAATTGATCACTTTCTGTTGAAAGGTCTTGCGACAATGGACATCCCTATTACACCATTAGCGACGTGTACAATTTTAACCACATGACAATATTACCATAGCAAGTAGTATAAATGTTGTCATTGCTAATAGTTCCAAGCTTATTCGGTGTTTCTAGAGGGTAAAAACCCCGATACGTTTACCCAAAGAGATCTGCTTTCAGTCAAAACTGAAAGGCCCATGAGGACTCCTTGAACCGGGATTTAGTGAAAGCTGGGCAATCGTGTTAAAACCTTACTTCTCGCATAATCCGTACATTCATCATTGTTCATGAAAAAAACAGCAAACTTAAAGGAACCATTGTACGGTGTTAATTTTTTATGACGCTTGTACTCCTTAGAATTGACTTTGAGAAACCAACTTGCTAAGAATTCAACTTGGGCGAGCGTACTGTAAACAATGAACATATGTGCGTGTTGACTTCGCGATCTCCTCTTCGGCACAATATAGCTGGCCGTCAAACAACATTTCCTACCACGGAGTCATAAGCCACAATAACTTCCTGTAGATTTTGTAGCTGTAGATATCAGAGTGACTGTTTAGAATATAAGCTGGCATGCAGTGACAAGCCTACTACTGTACTTACCGCGCAGTATGAGGGCCAACGCGCATTGCATCCAGGATAGGCGATTGTTACCGTATTTTCGCACAGCTCAGGCTAATTTTTGTTCTTCTATATCGTTGAAAAGTGATTTGTAAGGAGGAACACCTCCTCCAAGTCTCTTTCAAAACACGGCAAGCAGACAATTATCAAATTAGCTGTGGTCACACTACAGGGTTTTGTCTTAGGGAAACTTGAGTTGTTGACAGTTTCCCTAGGAAAACTCAAATTTGCAAGTGTGACCGATTTTTCCCGAAGTAAATTACCTCGGGAAAGTTTTATCGTCTGGGGCTTGAAAACCGCAAGAGAACAAAAGAATGTCCTGTGGATTTCCCTTGACAACTACCCTAAAGCAGAGAAAGGGAAAAATCAAATCCCAGAGTAGCCGACCAATGGACGCTCGTCGGCGATCGCGCTGGTGACAGATCCGGAATTATCTTGTTGTGAAACTAATTTTGGAAGCGCTTGAGAACGTGACTTCTCTTGAAGATCTCTGGTTGAAGATTTTGCCGCGTGCGAAAATATAGTTTCTTTCCACCACATGTTTAACGCGTTGGAATGGAACAAAGTTTCAAACCAATACTGCGGCCTTGGAAGAACCCATGCTACACGTTTGGGTTGTTGTTGTTGTCGCCACGCAAAAATAGTCCAGAATTGACTAAATGCGGCTCTAGTCGTCTTTGAAACCTTCGAGAAATCAGGCGCTACAGTAAAATTACTCTTGCTCGTCTTGCTCTTTGAAAGAAAGTAATGAACAGCAATGAAATAAGAATAAAAACCTCTCTTTGATGATCCCTTTGATTCTCGAGCATGTTTTCCATTTTTGCGCCAAAATTTTCAATATGCGAGCTGAAATTTCATCGTTTGTGACGTTAAACCTCCCAAAGTCCAATGGTCTCCAGTGTGACCTTTTAACCTTGGGAAAATCAAACCCGAGGTAAATTTACCTAGGGGAATTTTTCCTAGGTAAAACGATTTTCCCCGGGTAAAAGCCTGTAGTGTGACCACAGCTATTGTCAAACACAATGGCCACTGACCACAACGGATCACCCCCACTGTGAGTGTACAAACAAGCGGAATCCACACCACCGCATTCTCGGTCTGTCACGAAATCAAGCTCCCGTTGTGTGACGGCAATGTGTCAAACGATGCTCGTCATGCAACACCAAGATTTTCTCTTGGCAGCACTTAGTGTGCGGGATTTTTCTTCTCTCGACTGGTACTGAAAAAATGCAACAGCTTTCAAACAATATGATGCGGTCTTGTAAGTTTTATTTAACATCAAAGAGAACTATCCACCATTGGAAAGCGGCTTGAGCAAATATTACTTAGCCTGTGTGCAGGGGGCCTGTGTGCATTTTTCTGTGGGGAGCGGCGGATTTTACACAGGCTAATATTACTTGAGCTTAAAATAATTTCAGTACACATTATTAACCATATACTATGAGTGAAAACCCCTTTTAAATTTGTTGAAAAAAAATGTTTTGTAAAGTTTTTTGGGAACTCTGTTCTTCGCGTCAAATTAGAAGATAAATAACTCAGAACGTCTTTTAAATGAAACGAAAATAGCTTACCTCAAGAGAGGCCCATCCTCTCCTTCTTATATTCCTGTTCAAAAAGGCTCACCCATCCGAAGAAATTCATTGACAAGAAAAGACGAGGGAATGCGCTGCTTTTGATCACAAAACAGATGCCGAGAGCAATTAGAAATAGTTTCACTTTAACTAGCAACAGTTGTCACCTAGCAAAGCCTGAAAGCGGACACTACTAACCTGTCCTTATTTGTTACTATTTCAAGAAAAGGGCGGTGTAGCGCCTGTGGTGAACAGGGTGACGTAGAAGAGACTCGTCCGATCTTGCAGAGTCACTTGTTTAACACGCTGTTTCCTGGTAAATATGCATTCTCGTCGTTACAAGTGGGAGCCCTCCGTTTCGCTGACCACGTGACTAGAAGAGGCCGAAGCTTTAGGGACAAGGTGGTTAGCATACTGGGCTGCAGTTTCTGGTGTGTACGCAAAGCGGACCTATGTTTCAAAGCTCTGGCAAATTACACGCGAGTGAAAATCCCTAACACGCGCAAATACGCGCGGAACTTACCAAAAGCTGCGAAGTACGAGCATCTATTGTAGTTCTTATTGCTCGTACATCCTTGTTACTGCAAAGCTCTCGACGCATCCCGCGATTAACTCATAAAAGATCGTACAGAAGTAAATTTGGCTTTTACATACATACATACATACATACATAAACTTTAGGGACAAGGTTTTAGCGGGGTGGAATGCAAACGTTGACAGTAACCTCTCAAATCTTTCGGGTCAAGTAGTTATAATTCAATTATTTTTCAAATGGGACAACATTTAATTCAAGAACAAGATCCAATTTGGGAAATAGTTATACTTCAAAGTTTCCAAACCCGCCAAATTGGATTCACTCCAATTTCGAAGTCTGGTTTTGTCGCATTTCAAGTTTTCGGTAAAAACTACTCGATGACAAACCTAGTGTGGCCAATTCCATATTCCTGCTCCCAGGTTCGCAGTTACTCCTCTTGCTGTGAGCATGCAAAAAGTGATATAATTCCACGAGCTTTCGATTGAGCCCTGCTGTGTCTTCGTCTAGTGATGTCTTGGCCTTGTATTCTTCGCATACGATGCCGTTAAATTCAGTCTTTCAGTAAACTATTCATCGATCACGGGCGCACATATACGGGTATTCAACTGCGAATCGTTGAAAAAACGGGAACGGGACATAATAATGATACTCAGTAGTCACCCGTTGTCGACTTTACTACCATCCCATTCAGTTTTTCTACTGGAAGATAGGTGTTGGTCATTTGCACTCTCTACAGATATTAAACTCGCTTTGCAGGTTTGACCCGACTGTTCCTTTCCTTGCTCTTCGGAATTTTCTAGAAATACACCCCAAAATCCCGAAGGCAACGACCGTCATTACTTTCGGAATTAGCAGCATTTGGGGCTCGCTATTTTCTGGAGGATTACTACTTTTCGGGAGGTCGTTACCTTCGGGAGCAACTTTTGGAAAACTTTTGGAAAAAAAGTTATTTTTAACAGGCTCATTAATTTGAGGAAAAGTTCCTGTCAGAATGTACATTAACTGCTTTTGGTTTTGTTTTAACATTGCGCGAGAACGAATTGACATTTCGCACAACGCTTGGTGCATAAGTGATGCCCCTTCCTGTTCTAACTTACCGTACGTAACTTTCAGTGAGTATGGAAAGGAAATATTAATGTACTTGTGAACCTTAGTCTCACTTTTCGAGGGCAGGGGCGGGCTCGCTTCTTTTGTAATTGGAGGTCAGTACTTGCGGGATTTATTAGCGGCCTTGATTCCGGGGACCATCACTTTCGGAATTTTATGGTAACGTCCTTGGTTTTAATTTACTTTGAAGGGAAATGGTTGGCTAAAATAAGCTGAGTTTTAGCAGGAGTTTATGTGTCACTTGCTAATTTTTTGCTTGCGCGACGGGTGGACAGTGTCAACAATCTGTAAGGCTTGTGATTGGTTGAAAACAGCGCATGCGCTTTCCTTCCTTTGTTTATGTCACAATCATTACGGTTTGTGAGAAAACCTGGTTCGTCGCATTTTTTTAAAGCGCCCAAGTTTTGTTGGATGGGAATATGTAAACACTAAAAATGGGAACATTTTGGAGTTCATACATGTCGAAGAGAAGGGAAAAAGCCGCATTCAAAAGGTGAGAGCAATTTTGCTAATTTTGTCTAAAAACTCTGAGTTTTAAAAAAGATGCTTGACATGGTATTTCGAATAGCTTGGATAATCTTAATGGCTTAGAAGCCAAAAAAAAGACTGCACTCGTCATTTTCCAGCATTGTAAGGATCTTTTTTCCGTGAAATCATCTTTTTTCTGCTTGCTGTGTTACTAAGCCTTTTTCCACATCCACCATGAAATGAGGATTGTAAAAAGTTATATATTTAGCTTTTCCTCTTGAGAGATTGATTTTTTTATTCGACAGAAAGTTGAAAAAACGGTTAGAGGAAGCGGAAGAATACATAGATCTTCTTCAGGAACAACGACACCTTGTGAAAGAGTGAGTCATGAGGAATGGCTTTCTGATAGCGTTGTCTTTATTCATTTCTATCTATCTATCTATCTAGTTATTTATTTATTTATTTTTCTGTTTATTTATTTATTTGTTTATTTATTTAATTATTTATTTATACAAGACAACTTTATTTGCATAAAAATATATAAATATCTACATGCAAATAGGGTGCCACTGAGCAGGGAAGAACCTAATCGTTATGTAAAGCCGACCCTGTAACTCATGTATATAAACTACAGTTACAATTCTAATGAGTGCATTGCTTTAACAAATTTAATAAAGAAATAAATCTATTAAAACCTCCATTGCTGTGGAGATGTCTTCTTCGACATTTTGATTTTTGATCACAAGCAAGGAGCATTGGCCCTCGGTATGTTTTAATACATTTCGAAACTTTAATAGGAGTTTAAATAAGAGACGGATCATCCCTGGCCTGCACAGACAATAACAACTACATGTACGCAGAGAAATTTTTAGACAAACGACAAACAAACGCCTAAGTAAGCTAGGCAACCGAACAAACAGATGGTCGAAAGTGCAAGCAGACGCTCGCTGCCCAAGTTTTAAAACTCAATTTAAGCACCAACAGCAACCACGTCAATTAAAAAAATGACTTAATATACAACCTACAAATCTCGAGAATTTAGATGCATTCAGTTTGTCTATACTGTCAGAAATATCCCTACAGTTCCTCGTACAGTTCACGTCACGTTTCTCTAGAATTTGCAGAACGTGGCTTTTTCGCTTCTGTCCTGATGTACTGGTTCACAAGGGAATAACCATTGTTCTTTGTTTGTTTAGGAGTCATTGGTTAGCTGTTGTGTATTGTTTGGTTTTTTGTATCGGCTCTTATGAACCGGTACACGAGGACAGAACTGCTTTTTCACTTGTTGTTTTGTGACCTTTTGTAAACAACGGCAAAAAAAAATAAAGAATAAAAACGCACGCTTACACAGATATTGTACTCGTTACCGTTGCAGTTAAACTTTGCTTAAATGGAATAAACGGCCAAATAATGAACAGCCAAACGAGCACAAAACTAACGAAAACCCAGCCGAACAAAAAACGGCTGAGAGTACAGAGAACATCTCTGCTATGAAACGAAATCAAAACATGTATAATGACGTTCCTGCCATTTCGTCTCCTGCAATTTCGAGAAAGTCGCTTCGGTTGTCCACGCAACGCGCGAGTAATATCCGCGGAACAACTGGGTACAATTCCTAAAAATAACTAATAGGGATTACCTTAGTTAGAGGACCTACACCTAATTGCAATAACGTTGTCACAGAAAAAAAGCAAAAACCCAAATAGGAATTAATCAGGGAAATTTCAATTTTCTTTGTTCTTAGCAGAGCTGCCAAGTCTCACGGTTCTGCCGTGAGTCTCACGATTTTTTGTCATTTCTCACGGTCTCACGACAAGGCTCCAAATATCTCACGGTTTTTGGAAAAAATCTTTCTGAAATGAAATAAACTAAGTTGTTGAATAAATATGGAATATTTACGAGGAATGCTAGTACCATAAAGTGATAAACTTATAAAGAAAAACGCTGTACTTGCTACTTTTTTGAACCGAGCCGTGATTTTTGCTTTTGTCCAATAACTTACCATTATTTTCCGCGTCTGTCCGCCATTTCGAAAGGGAAGTAGGCCCTGGGAATGAGGTTGGTGTCTAGTTCCCTCGATAGAAAAGGGGTTTGATCGGGAAAAAAACAGAATCTCACTATTTTTTGTAGAATCTCCAGATTTTTTTTCACTCATGGGTCTCCAGATTTTCCTTTACCAGGAGTTGGCAGGTCTGTCTTAGATACTGTATATGAATGAAAACTACAATTTTTTATTCCTACCCTTCATTTACATTATATTTTTCATTCATCTACAGTATCTGAGAACAATGTAAATTTAAATTTCCCTAATTAATTCCTATTTGGCTTTTGGCTTTTTGCTTTTGGCTTTTTGCTTTTTGCTTTTTGCTTTTTGCTTTTTGCTTTTTGCTTTTTGCTTTTTGCTTTTTGCTTTTTGCTTTTTGCTTTTTGCTTTTTGCTTTTTGCTTTTTGCTTTTTGCTTTTTGCTTTTTACTATGACAACGTGGTGTATATGGGCGATTCACTCTCTTACCTTGATAATCTCTTGAGTAACACTGGACAGTACATCTTCCAGTGTAAAAGATGTGTGAAGAAATAGACCAAAAAAAAAAAATAGACCATGTTAGTGGCCAAAACCAATCCTGTGGGAGTTGAACTCTTTTCTTATGTAAACAATTTATTTTGTGCCAATAAATTAAGCTACATTATTTGCCTGACTTTTTTACAGTTTACATGCTAAGAATCGCATTTTTCCTGATTCAATTGCCAGTGACTTGGAGAGCTTACATAGACAGTACAACAGCTCAGATGGAAGAGGAGATTCGAGCTTTGAAACGAAAAAGGCAAAATCGGAGAAATTGGACTAAAAGCTACTGAGCAAAGATGTCACTTGTTAGAAAGACACGTGAGGTTAGTACTGATTTCTCTCACGGTAAAATATTGCCTATGGGACCAAGTTGGGTTTCTAGGCAATTGAAGTCTGGAGCTCCCGGCTCAATCTTAACATCGGTTACAGGTTTCCAGAAACTTTCTATACGATCCTCATTTTGGCCTTCCTATGATAACAAAGAATTGCCAGGAGCCCATCACCCGGAGCCTCCATCTCCCCTTCAAACCCTATGAGACAACCTTTGGCGTATTGTTCTATTTTTAGAAACTGCGGGACTCTTAGATTCGCGCGCACTGTATCCCATACAGTGCAATATAATACAATACGACACAGCACAACACAACTCAACACAACACAATACATTACAATGCACTATGCAATATGATTTCTTGGAAATCTAAGCTAGCCTGGGGTGAAGACTGTTCTAAAAATAGAAAGATACGCGCAAAGGTTGACTCAAGGATATATGGGAGATGGAGGCTCCGGGTGATGGGCTCCTGGAATTGCCCACTAAGGTGAGGTCAAGTCCGTCTACTCTACTGCGGGAGACCAACAACAATTGTACGTCTCTGATAGCTGTCTTCACCTGGCTTTACTCCTTCTTTTCTGTCTTCTTCTTTGCCGGATAGTTTAATAAGAGAAGATCTAATATACAAACTGCGGTTACAAACATGACAAAACAACGCATGTTGTAAAAAACTTTGATTAATGACTTAAAGGACCCTAGCCAGCCTCCGCCATTTTCGATGCCATCGAAATTATTGATATAGCATGATGAAGTGAATTCTTATTGTTTTACTGTAAGCTGTGTTCCTGAGTATGTTTAGTTATCTTGAGTAGTTTAACAGTGATTTTTCTTCATTTCGACAGGCTTAGAATCATATAATAGCCAAATTCTCGCATGTAAACAAAAACAAAGGTGTGGCTGACTAGGGCCCTTTAACGTTTCGTATGCCTCAACATACATCCTCAGAAGTGACGTTTGGATAATACATTATTATTATTATTATTATTATTATTATTATTATTATTATTATTATTATTATTATTATTATTATTATTATTATTATTATTACATTAATATATTTAAATGCTTAAGAGAAAGACTGGAACCTAATTAAGACAACTGTGAAAAACTGATAATATACAGACATATAAAATGAAAATGTGGGCAGCGAGAAACTTTTACTTCACTAGCCTTTTATATATTGTGCATCAGACTTTAATAGGTCTGTATATTATCAGTTTTTACAATTGTCTTAATTAGGTTCCAGTCTTTCTCTTAAGCATTTAAATATCTTATTGTATTATCCAACCGTCACTTCTGAGGATGTATGTTGAGGCATACGAAACGTTAAGTGATTAATCAAAGTTTTTTACAACGTGCGTTGTTTTGTCATGTTTGTAACCGCAGTTTGTATATTATTTCTGTTAAAGCTGAAATGGCCGAAGAATAAGAGTTTTTAAGAGAAGATCTACTTGAGGCATTCCCCTGCGGGGACGTTCTTTGGGCTTGTCACGTGCAGGGGAAGGAGGATTGCCTGATGAGTCTAACTGAAGAGCGTCTGCTTGAGGCTGGGTGTTGGTCTCTCGTGGAGGGTGCACTTGAGACCTTTTCGCTTTCTGGGGATGTTTGCCTTCCGAGGTGTCCGCCTTGTAGAGGGCTAGCCTTCTTTGAAAATTGTCTTCCGTTGCGATATCTTCCTTGGTAAAGTTTCCTCCTTTTAGAGATGTTTGTCTTGCATAGGTATTGTCCTTAGAGAAGTGTTCTTTGTAGTGAAATGTCCACTTAAAAGAAATGTCATCCTTAAAATGGTGTCAGCCATTTTGCAGGCGTACTCTCCATCTTGGAAAGTACTCTACCCTACACAAAAAAGTATCTCAGTTCCTAAACCTTAGAGTTGTATTAGCTTCGGATTTAGAGAGGCACCCGCAAGTCTTTACATTAAATATCTGATCGGCTTTCAAAGCTTTCTTCCATTAACATTTGAAAATTAAAATTGCAAGACACTACATTACCCTTCAGTGATTCTGTCCCACGTGGCTTCTTCAAGCACGCTCCAAAATTCGTTTGTATTATGATTGCCTTGAAACTTTGACGGCTATGTTCTTTTACAGATATCTTAAAAACAAAGAGGCCAGCCTTCAGAACGAAAATTTCACCGGTCGACGAAGACTTTCAAAGTTAATACTAAAACAAGAAGCCTGCCAGTTCTCTCAGCTACAGAATACCCTTCCACTTGACAACACGAGTGCTTCGCTTCCTAATCTTCATTTCACAGAGTTATAATCAGTGAACCGGCAACGAAAATTGCATCAGTATAAACTGGTAACCAAGTCTGAGACAATAGTGCTTGCGAATGCAAAAATTTATAATGCGATAACCCTTAGCAAAAAACAAAATTTAAGAGTCTAACTTATTAGCTGCAGTTGATGTCTCAAGTATGCCGCTGTAAGATTTTTACTCATGTTTATTAAATGATATTGAATATATCCCTTGTTTTTACCAGTGTATTACACACCATAAGAATCACAGTACTTAATAGCTACAAGAGTTTTAATAGTTGCTCTAGCTTCCAGCGAGAATTTTCCCTAGCTCAACATTACTCCATAGCGGCTGTTCATTATCTTCGTTCTCTGCATTCTTCGCGCTAGCTACATGAAGTAGTTTTCAAATACCGTTTGAGGATGTTAAGGTTTAGAGGCAGAGTAGAGATTCAACTTGATGTAAGCAGTGCTGAAGACACAGAAGATAGCTAAACATACAAGCGGCAAGTGGGGAAGCAGACAGCCCGGGGAACGCTCGCACAATGCACTGTCTTGAGTCTCTGAAGACAAACATAACAACTAACTAAAGGAAAGTAACACATCGTGATTTTCACTGGGACGCTGACGTCATCGCCTTACCAAGGTTCGCAGTCGTGGAAAAAAGGACGGTTTGGGACCAAGGTTGAGACGTCTAAAAAGAAGATTGGAGACAGATAGCCTGCAGAACAGGCGTAATATTTAGGCTTTTGTACATTATGCTTTTATTTCCCCACTAAAATGCTCCACCTTAATGCTCCATTTTTCAGTTCCACTAGAATGCTCGGTTTCCCCAAAAATAGTCACTAAAATGCTCGGTTAATGCTCATACATAGTGGTGTTTAAATTTTCATTATTTTAACGTCTCAACACAATTAAACCCACTAAACCCACTGACAAACATCAATATTTACTTATCTCCTCATGCCACCCCACCCACACTAAACGTTCCATTCCATATAGCCTTGCACTTCGCCTTCGACGCATATGCTCCGACAATGACACTTACAAACAACGCTGTAAGGCGGAACTTATGGACTACCTCGTCAATCGAGGTTACGAACTTAACTTCCTTAAAACCCAAATACGACGTGCTTCTGACATTTCTCGGAACGACGCTCTTAAACCTAAACCTAAACAACAGACAGATACTGTTCCGTTCGTCATTACCTATAATCCCGCTTTACCCAACATATCCCGTATAATTCACAAACACTCTAACGTGCTTTATTCATCTGGTCGCTGTAAAAATGTCTTTACTAATCTCCCTTTAGTAGCCTACCGGCGTTGTAAAAACATTAGTGACATTCTAGTTAGAGCTAATTGAAATTGCCGGAACCTACAAACACCGACCAATCTAGGTCTCCATCCGGCTCGTTTCGGTGCAATAAAACTAGTTGCACCGTCTGTCCTTTTATTGAGGATGGCCGTAATCAATATACTTTTTATAGTACTGAACAAACGTTTAAAATCAAATCATATATTACTTGTGAAACTTCTAATGTTATTTACATGATTCAGTGCACTAAATGTAATCTTCAGTACATCGGAGAGACCAAACGTCGTCTTAAAGACCGTTTTAATGAACATAGGCGACCAATTATAAACCCCTTTTGTAGTTATACCCCCACTGCGGTTTCACGACACTTCCTGACTAGTGGTCACGCGGAGGATCACATGATCCTTATACCGCTCGAACAACTACACACTAGTCGTGACTCCATCAGAAAGGCTCGTGAGGCATTCCTCATACACAGAGGAAAAACACTGGAGCCTGCAGGCCTTAACAGAAGAGATGAAATGTAATTTAATTTAGCAGCCTTTTAATTTTCTTTTGTTTATTTTACCTTGTTATCATGTATTATTATTTTTTATGCATTTCCTTTTTTATTAATGTTACACATCACGTAGCCTTTTTATGTCATTTCCGGTGAATATAAAGATCTTGTAAGAAGCATTTATCCATTCAATAAACCTGAAGAAGGCTGTGTTGGCCAGCCGAAATATTGTAACAACGCCTATGTTCACGTTGTCTTGACCAACCTTTGCAGTATATTTTCTATTTTTAAAATTTTTTGGTCTGGTCACGATCTATTTTGATCCAACGTAGAGCAAGTTTTGATCGTACACGGTTTTTGCAGTGGTTTAATCCTTAAAAAGTTCAGAGTGCTTAACAAAAATGTATACTTATTATTAAAAGTTAAAGGAGCAGTGCGAGGATTCTACTGTTTTAGGTCAGTTCTGAGCTAAAATCATTACTTTGAGGCTTTAATCATAAGCAAAATGGCTTCAGTAAAGCTACGGCGAAGATATCAAATGAATTTTATCAGAGAGGGCTAACCACAATAATTTTCTTGAGGATTTTTGGAACACGTAGCATCAAAACTTGAAAAAATTGGCCAATTTTTTCAAGTTTCAATCCATTTCCATCCATGCCATCCGTAAGGACCGGCGACAGGAAACAGTTTCAGTGCCTTCAAATAGTCTTCGATAACAAAACTAGAATATTAGTTTTGGAATTCAATTAATGTGAAGACACCTTCTAGCTTTTTATAAAGTTGCCAAAGAGCGTGACAATTCCCCTTTAACAACAACATATGTAAAAGTTCTAATACACCAGAAGATAATTCTCAAAATGATCTGTTGTTTTGTTAATCCTTTGACCCCTTTCTGTGATACTTAGGTGAAGAGGCTAAGTTAATCTTCATTTTCTCGTAAAAAATAGTTTAATTTCTATATTCTGTGGAAATAATATTTAATTTTCCTGGAAAATGCCACTAAAATGGTCGAAAAATGTTCAATGCTTTTGCCTCACTAAAATGCTCGAAAAAATGCTAGCATAATGTATAAAGGCCAAGTAAAATTTTGCGTATTTTAGGCGAACAGGGGCGAAAGAGAGGCGAGCGCGAAACGCAAGTCGCGAGCGAGCGGAGGAGCGCGAAAAAAAGATAATTTTTTCGCGCTCCTCCTCTCGTACGCGACTCGCCCTTTATTGTTGAAAGCTTTCCAAAGCAACCTCGTCCCCAGGGCCTTCTCCTCGACGATTTTCAAAGAGAAGGCCCTGGGGACGAGGTTGCTTTCCAAAGATTTGAGTATGGTTATCTAATTGCCAGTTTCCTCATTTTAGCTTACTGACAAGCTTTCCAACTATTCTGTTGAGGAATAGCCAGTCTGACTAGCTTGAGCTCAATGGAGATAAGACAGAGCTCCTTGTCCTGACTGCTTTCCACTGTCCTCCACCTCCAGTAGAGTCAATCCTGATCGGTCCTGATATTATTAAAGCTAGCAAATCTGCTAAGAACATCGGTGCTTGGCTTGATAATGTGCTTTCTATCAGGGTTCGTGCTCTTTTGAGCTCTTTAAATTCCATGACTTTCCATGACTTCTTCCATGACCTTTTCACGTTTTCCAAGACCTTAGGTTTAGCTGTCAGTTTCCAAATTTCAAAACCTTTACTTGTTTTGGAGCATTTTTTGACCTTAACCAGTTCAACAGACACAAACGCTGGCATTCACCAAAATGCGTACCGTTTACGCTGCTTAACTATTCCTCTCTATCTTACATTGTCCTGACCTTGTCATCTGCAATAACTAATCAATCAAACAGAACCGTTTAAAATAAACAATATCTGTAAAACTGCCTTTTGCGCCTTCGTAACATAGCTAAGTTTAGAAAGTTCCTTTCGTACCGTCAGTGTGAAGTACTCATTCATGCTTTTATTTCGTCGAAGTTGGATCATTGTAACATTTTTTTATCTGGCCTACAGCAGTCGCAAATTAGTAGACTGCAACATGTACAAAATTCAGCTGCCCGCCTGCTAATAGCGGGTAAGAGTACAGTACACCTGTACTTAGAAGCTTACATTTTTCTGCCTGTGTCTGACTGTATTGACTTCAAGCTACTTCTTCTTGTTGGTCTAGGTCCTCTGTATCTATAAGTGAAGTGTTAAAACCGTACATAATTTCCTGATTGTGGAAACCTCGGAACTTCAAAGAAAAAACCTAAATGCAATCTTAAATCATATGGATATAGAGAGTTCTCTCACAGGGCCCCTACACAGTGGAATGCCCTGCCAGACGATGTTAGACAAGTGGAACACCTACAAAAAGTCTAAACTTAAAACCCATCCCGTTACGCAGTTGTAGTTTTCACTTTCATTGATTTTTACTAGTTGCATTCCTTTATATTTGATTGATTTTATATTTATATCACCATTTTGCAAAGCGCCGCTGGATCTTTGAGAAGCGTTGCGTTATATAAGCTATGTATTATTTTTATTATTAAGAGAGTTTGCTTCTTTTGGACATTGGCTTATCTTCTCTAAACTGGTCAAAAAACCTAGTTTAATTTGAGTGCGGGGTCTCACCCTCAGGGAGTGTTCAGTCCACCGGATTGTACTCCTCTTTTGGAATCGTCAATGTCCTTTATACATTTTTAGTTCGATTTCAGTTCTTCATTGTATATAACGTATGGAGAATTGTGCCTAGTTACTGGGCCTCGGTATTTTGCCACAGTCCATCCGTGTTTTTTTAGTCCCGTGGTCAGAGCAAAAATGTGAGGGCTTTGCTGAACACGAGTGTCGATTACGTCACCGAACGGGATTGCCTTGGGAGAAAAATACACAGGAACTAGACAATAAAGATCCAGGACTTATCTCAAGAATTCGAAATGTCATTCTCGTACCCATAGCCCTTTTCACTTCTATTGCCCGCCAGCTCTAATAGAAGCGCTGACTCAACACGGTTCTGAGGACGAGAAATGTCTGTTTGTACGAAGTGAAGTTTCACGCAAATTCATTCAACAAACAATATCTGTGGAAAGAAAAATAGGCGAAAACGATGACCAAAGATTGTGCGTAATCCCATGTCTGTCCTTTCTCTTTGTTTATCCCACCGACCATGCATTCACAGTCTTCGTTTTTATTTATATTTTTAATCCCGGGTGTTATATTAAGAGCCCATTAACTGATCTTTTCGAACCGTTGCTAAGGAAAATTTATTGTCATATAACCTCGTCATTTTTAGTTAGTTCAGAAATATTTAATGTGTTTTAACTTTTTCATGTCCAGTAACACCAGTGATGACATCAACAGGTCACGCTCTTGGTCATGTGACTAATACTGAAAAAAATGCAAGCTGTTCCTCGTCAAATTACACCCAACATTTTCGATTTGAGTACTAGAAGAAGCCAAAGCAACTAAGAATTGTCTATATTTTTTGTTAGCTGTGAAGAAAAAGACCATTATCGTGTCGTTTCAGTGGGACAGTTAAAGTATACTATGCATAGATCTTGTTTTATTTCCAAAAGGTCAGATTTTGGGAGAATTTCAAAATATTGAAAAGTTTTTTTTTATTTTCTGAAAAAGCATGATTATTTTAAAAAAGGAATACATAGCTATGTTTCCAACGTCGGCTTCAATCAAAACTCGTCAAAAAAGGTTCGATTCAATCATGAGAAACCAAAGAGAAACCGGAAGTGGCTCGATATATATTGGAAGTTACCCTATCAGCGCGTGTGTAATTTACACCACCAGCGCACTTTGGTAAGATCAAACAAAGCCACATGGAGTTAGTTTTTCTCTTTCTTTTTCTTCTGTTGTTCTGTTTTTCTCTTATTTTGTCTTTACTTGTGCTTTTTTGCATCTTGTAAAATACAAAGAAAAACATCTAAAATGTAAGCGAGTTCTTCTCATTTTCCGCGCGCAGGCTGGCGTAAGTAACCGGAACTGAAATTTCCCCTCCTTAGCAACGCGCGCATGAATCAGTTAAGATGATTCCTCAGTAGTGCTTTGTGCATTCCTACAGGTACGGTAATACGGGCAACACTTTTCTTCAACTTGTCTCGCAACATTGTTGCATGGCAAGTTGAAACACACTGTTTTGCGTATTACCACGTTTGTGCCCAACTTGTCTCGCAACAAAATACAATGTTACAAGTTGAGGCAACATGTTGCACAAAGTAGACTCGAGTTCTACTTTCTGAAACAAAATTTTGTTTTGTTGCTCGTATTACCACTGAACCTTCAACTTGTCTCGCAACAAATTTGAATTCAACGCTTGTGATTGGCTTCGCGAAGCCCAGCAACACGGCGAATAAAAAAACATGGCGGACCGCGTGAAGACAGCCTGGATTCGAAGTAGACCAGTAACTCTCGGAACTTTAAGTCAAAAATTTGCCCTGTAAAAGAGACCTCGACGGCTATCATAGTCTTTGGAACACCTCGCTTGTCCCTTCAAAAAAAGAAGCAAAAAAGTCAAAAGGGTTGGAATAACTATCGCAAAAATACGACTTTTCGTCTAGCTATCTGAAATGAAACTGAGCTTCATACTGAGAGAACTTCGCTGGCCGGATAATTAAGAAGAAAATGGCGGCCAGAAGTCGAAGTGAAAGTTCGTCGAAACGCTAAATTATATGAAAGAAGGAGCCATCTTCAATTACACATGACTGACCAATAATACGTGTAAAATCCGCAGACTTGCAACATTGTATTTTGCTGCGAGACAAGTTGGCCACAAACGTGGCAATACGCGCAACAGAGCGTTTCAACTTGCAATGCAACAATGTTGCGAGATAAGTTGAAGAAAACTGTTGCTCGTATTAAGGTGGCTGAACACAGTTTTTGATACCTCTGTTTCATTTACATTTTTTTCTAAAACCCTTGATCCTTTGGTCACCAAAAATGGCAGCAAGCAAGTTAACAACACAAACTTCAACTTTTTGATAATTAAGCTGACGTATGTACCGTTGCCATGGCAACATGATCAAATATAAACAGGTGTTTAAAATCGGTTTTGTTTATTTGCAGAAAATCTAGTCATTAGATTTTCTTTATAATTTGCATGCAACAAGCTTGTAACGATACTCGCAAGTTAGCGCTATTTTAATTATAATTTAACAAACAGATCTCTAATTATCCCTCTTTGAAGGTTCACTGGCATATCTTGAATTTCCTTTGTTAAAGTTCAATTTTTTTTCAATCCTCCAGTTACTTATTTCCTAAAGTATTTTTGTGCCAAATTACGTGAAATTCTAATGAGTGGTTCATGAGAAATAAGGCGCCTCCGAGAAGTCAATTTTTCACTCAATCGCACTTTTTTCGACTTACTACGCATGCGCTGCATTTAACTGGGTTCTTTTAGCAACAAAGAAATAGCAGAGCTGAGTTCTTTGCATCGTTACCTTTCTAATATACCTTTGTAATAAAAGAGTAAAACCATCAATTCAATACATTGTGTTCATTTGTGAAGAAAAAATAGTACAGATAGCGCAGACATTGAGCAAATAAAATGATCGCTATATTTATGCCATGTTTGTTTTTATGCAATACTTGTGCGCGCGCTGAATCGCGTTAGCAAGAGCGCGCGCCAAAACTGTGTTCAGCCACCTTAATTACTGCGCACGGGCTCTGCGCACGATTTTCACGTCATTAGCGCGCGCACATGAGTACGTGCACGTACACAACGAAAGAGATTTCGAAGGCCCGACCTAAAAGTCGTTTTTTCTTAAGGACGGTGCCTACGTTTGTCAGTGCGCACACGTTCTGCGCATCATGCAAGCCATGGTTTAAGCGCGCGCGCGCGCTGGGGTTGACATTGACGTCAACTACGCCACCAAGCACACGACTAAAATTAAAGCAAAATTTCCCTACGGTGACCAAATCAATTAATGAACCTGTACTTAAACCAGGGAGACCAGAATAGCAGCATATCGCTAGCCAATAACTGTTAATGTCTTCCAGCTGAAAATCTAGCTGTCATCTTTCGAAAATTACACTGAAATCCCACTGCAAACATGTACCTGCAGATGGCGTAGTGCGCGCGCAGACACGCAAATGTCTTACTTACTGGGGAGGTGACAGGAAAAAATGTAACGGGCATCGTAAAAGTTTTCAAAAAAGATCAATAACTTTAAAAAACGCGTGGTTACCCCTAAATTTTTTGTTGCGAAATGGAAGCGGCAAGCCTATTCAACATGTGATTAGTTTCTGGTCGTGAGCAAAAGGTATTTAGACTGTATTTTAGCTGAACCAGAGGAAGGCTGTCAGAGACCTTAAAAGCGATTTTGTAACGATTTTGTTACTAAAAACGTAACAAAAATGATTTTAATGTTACCATTTGTCATTTAGCTTAAAGATCTTTTTAAATGTGTTTGCCTTTCTGTATGTAAAGGCGAATTCTAAGGAAATCTGTGAAGAAATATCGTTTCCCGCTTTTTTCAGAAAAATGCTGATGTCAGCATTTTTGTTGAGATTCAAGGCTAATTATCTCGAAAAAATGCGTGGCTACCCCTATTTTTCTTTGTGGATTCCAATAGCCCTTGCAATTATCTACTTTTTCCGCGTGGTCCTAACTTGGCGCAAAAACCTTTGTTTTTAGTAGGCACCGTCCTTAAACAAGCATGGTGACCTATAGTTTTTTATTGTACAATAATAGTGCCCAACAATTTATTAAAGATGAAGCAACAACTACATGATAAATTAAATGTTAGGAGATCTCGGAAAAAATCCGAGTCCCAGATGGGATTTGAACCCACGACCCTCCGTGATCTAGTCGGATGCTCTAACCACTGAGCTACTGGAGACTCTATGGTGAGCAAGGGTCAATTTGTGGGTGTTGACTGGAACCGCATCACGCGGCTACACAGCCAAGTAATGACTGGCACACATGGACTCACTAACAGCATCACGCTGTCACATTAAAGCATATCAAGATGCAGCCAACCAACCTCCAAAGTTGGAGTATTTATCGGAAGGAAAAAAAGATATAGCTGAAAGCGTGCACAAAACCCTTACTCTAGGATGCAAATTATGACCACGAAAACAACGACTCGACGAACGCTTTACGTCCACCTCGTTTTAAACGGTGCGATTTTTTCCACAAATTTTATATGATATTGTGATATTGTTCCATATGCTCCAGGCTTTCACCCTGTCAAGTTTTCTCCCAAGTATTACTTCGATAAACTGTGCCTCGAGCTACCACAAAATGTAACGCTGAATAACGCGCGTGATCAACACGAGTATAGGCATAAATGGAGCAAGATTGGCCCATCATATCTCTAAAGCGAGCATGGTAACTTATCTTTTTTATTTTATTTTTCGAAACAGTGCTTGGTAGGGAACATTCAGAGAAAGTTTAGAAAAATTTCATCGGTAATGTTTATTTCTGATAAATCACCTTAATGGGCCTACATTACACATCTTTAGCTCGTGCTGGCGTTGTAATTATCAGTAATAATTCTTCACCTGTGATGAAATGTACAAATAGACAACACGTTGATGGCATTATTTTCTAATAACAACTTGTTATCTTCGTTTTTATTGATAATTTTTATCACCCAGGGATTTCGTTGCACCAGCCACATTCTGTTCTTAGTTACGTTATCTTCATGATAAGCTTGTTTTTAACACTGATATCCATATCATGCATGGAGTCTGGCTTAAATCATCTAATTTCTTAATTGTTCACATGATATTTCTGATATTTCCTGATAAAGAAAACCATGAAATAATTTGTTTGTTTCTTTCACACGGTTAAGTTAACTTGGAGCTTACTGTTTCGGTCACTCAATTTTGGATCACTCGATATTAATTTTTCGATTCACACGGTGTAGACAAAAGTGAACTACATCTAACAAGTACTTAAAGGAGCTCACTGACGGCATTTTGACTAGAGTTATTCTGACTACGTGCAAAAGTACCTTTAAATGGAAGGAAAATAGGTTGTTTTCTAAGATAGCAAAACACCAAAGGGATACGAATAAACCATAAAGGAACAAGGATGGTTAAGGATGGAGAGGATTGACATGGATTAGAAACAACGAGCGTGAAAAATAGAGCTTAACTTTCCAAGATGTGCAAACCATGAAAAACTTAACGCAATGCAGATGCTAACCGCATGTTCCCGGCCAATCCTATTTTTGATAGAACATTCGTGCCACTAACAAATTGTTTCCTGACCATAGAAGATGACTTTTGGCCTTGACTTAATTTTCTGAAAAGTTCTGTCTGCTTTTTGTGCGTGTTTTGGAACATATGTAACCCAGGTTCAGCCACAGAGTGATTGATAAATTAAAATTGAAATTAAATTTTAACTAAAAACTTGTGTTCCGGGAAATCTTGAGCCAGGCTCCTGTAAAGGCTCTTCTAGTAAATGAACTGCATCAAAATCGATACAATTTAAGAACGATTTTCAATCAGAAAAACCACAGTAAATCACACAGGCCAGTCACTAGGCTTTTGTACATTATGCTTTATTTTCCCCACTGAAATGTTCCACCTTAATGCTCAATTTTTCCCCACTATAAAATGCCTCGTTAATGCTCACACATAGGGGTTTTCAAATTTTCATAATTTTAATGTTACAGCACTATTTACAGTTCAGAGTGCTTAATAAAAACGTTTACTTAGTAGAATAAGTTAACAACGGTATAACACCAGAAGATAATTCTGAAAATGATCTGTTGTTCTGTTAATCCTATGTCCCTTTCAGTGATACTTTAGTGAAGAGGTTAGTAAGTCTTCATTTTCTCGTGAAAAATATTTTTCTTTTCTATTATTCTCTGGGGAAAACATATTAATTTTCCGGGAAAACGCCACTAAAATGCTCGAATAATGCTCAATGCTTTTGCCTCACAAAGTGCTCGAAAAAATACCAGCATAATGTACAAAAGCCTACCATCACAAAGGACACAGACTAACCGGCAGTGAACCAATCAAAACTTGAACTGAGCTAAACGTGTAGCTGACGCGAATGCGCGGGCAAACGTCTCCGAGAGAATCACGGTTCTGGTTTTGTGTTTTTTCTCCTCGATTGGATGACTGATGCGCGTCTTTTTTTTTAGACGCCCATCAGTCTTCCTATCGAGTGTAGAAACCAAAACAAAACCAGATCCGTGATTCTGCTCGGAGACGTTTGCCCGCGGCTTCGCGTCAGCTACACGATTTTAGCCCGCAGTTCAAGTTTTGATTGGTTTCACTGCCGGGTTAGTCTGTGTCCTTTGTGATGGTTAGGCTTTTGTAACAGTTATGCTGGTATCTTTTCGAGCACTTTGTGAGGCCAAAAGCATTGAGCATTATTCGAGCATTTTAGTGGCGTTTCCCGGAAAATTAATATGTTTTCCCCAGAGAATAATAGAAAAGAAAAATTTTTTCACGAGAAAATGAAGACTTACTTAACCTCTCACTAAAGTATCACTGAAAAGGGACATAGGATTAACAGAACAACAGATCATTTTCAGAATTATCTTCTGGTGTTATACCGTTTTAACTTATTCTACTAAGTAAACGTTTTTATTAAGCACTCTGAACTGTAAATAGTGCTGTAACATTAAAATTATGAAATTTGAAAACCCCTTATGTGTGAGCATTAACGAGCATTTTAGTGGAAAAAATTGAGCATTAAGGTGGAACATTTCAGTGGGGAAAATTAAAGCATAATGTACAAAAGCCTAGTGACTGGCCTGTGTGATTACTGTGGTTTTTCTGATTGAAAATCGTTCTTAATTGTATCGATTTGATGCAGTTCATTTACTAGAAGAGCCTTTACGGAGCCTGGCTCAAGATTTCCCGGAACACAAGTTTTTAGTTAAAATTTAATTCAATTTTAATTTATCAATCACTCTGTGCCTGAACCTGGGTTACATATGTTCCAAAACACGCACAAAAAGCAGACAGAACTTTCAGAAAATTAAGTCAAGGCCAAAAGTCATCTTCTATGGTCAGGAAACAATTTGTTAGTGGCACGAATGTTCTATCAAAAATAGGATTGGCCGGGAACATGCGGTTAGCATCTGCATTGCGTTAAGTTTTTCATGGTTTGCACATCTTGGAAAGTTAAGCTCTATTTTTCACGCTCGTTGTTTCTAATCCATGTCAATCCTCTCCATCCTTAACCATCCTTGTTCCTTTATGGTTTATTCGTATCCCTTTGGTGTTTTGCTATCTTAGAAAACAACCTATTTTCCTTCCATTTAAAGGTACTTTTGCACGTAGTCAGAATAACTCTAGTCAAAATGCCGTCAGTGAGCTCCTTTAAGTACTTGTTAGATGTAGTTCACTTTGTCTACACCGTGTGAATCGAAAAATTAATATCGAGTGATCCAAAATTGAGTGACCGAAACAGTAAGCTCCAAGTTAACTTAACCGTGTGAAAGAAACAAACAAATTATTTCATGGTTTTCTTTATCAGGAAATATCAGAAATATCATGTGAACAATTAAGAAATTAGATGATTTAAGCCAGACTCCATGCATGATATGGATATCAGTGTTAAAAACAAGCTTATCATGAAGATAACGTAACTAAGAACAGAATGTGGCTGGTGCAACGAAATCCCTGGGTGATAAAAATTATCAATAAAAACGAAGATAACAAGTTGTTATTAGAAAATAATGCCATCAACGTGTTGTCTATTTGTACATTTCATCACAGGTGAAGAATTATTACTGATAATTACAACGCCAGCACGAGCTAAAGATGTGTAATGTAGGCCCATTAAGGTGATTTATCAGAAATAAACATTACCGATGAAATTTTTCTAAACTTTCTCTGAATGTTCCCTACCAAGCACTGTTTCGAAAAATAAAATAAAAAAGATAAGTTACCATGCTCGCTTTAGAGATATGATGGGCCAATCTTGCTCCATTTATGCCTATACTCGTGTTGATCACGCGCGTTATTCAGCGTTACATTTTGTGGTAGCTCGAGGCACAGTTTATCGAAGTAATACTTGGGAGAAAACTTGACAGGGTGAAAGCCTGGAGCATATGGAACAATATCACAATATCATATAAAATTTGTGGAAAAAATCGCACCGTTTAAAACGAGGTGGACGTAAAGCGTTCGTCGAGTCGTTGTTTTCGTGGTCATAATTTGCATCCTAGAGTAAGGGTTTTGTGCACGCTTTCAGCTATATCTTTTTTTCCTTCCGATAAATACTCCAACTTTGGAGGTTGGTTGGCTGCATCTTGATATGCTTTAATGTGACAGCGTGATGCTGTTAGTGAGTCCATGTGTGCCAGTCATTACTTGGCTGTGTAGCCGCGTGATGCGGTTCCAGTCAACACCCACAAATTGACCCTTGCTCACCATAGAGTCTCCAGTAGCTCAGTGGTTAGAGCATCCGACTAGATCACGGAGGGTCGTGGGTTCAAATCCCATCTGGGACTCGGATTTTTTCCGAGATCTCCTAACATTTAATTTATCATGTAGTTGTTGCTTCATCTTTAATAAATTGTTGGGCACTATTATTGTACAATAAAAAACTATAGGTCACCATGCTTGTTTAAGGACGGTGCCTACTAAAAACAAAGGTTTTTGCGCCAAGTTAGGACCACGCGGAAAAAGTAGATAATTGCAAGGGCTATTGGAATCCACAAAGAAAAATAGGGGTAGCCACGCATTTTTTCGAGATAATTAGCCTTGAATCTCAACAAAAATGCTGACATCAGCATTTTTCTGAAAAAAGCGGGAAACGATATTTCTTCACAGATTTCCTTAGAATTCGCCTTTACATACAGAAAGGCAAACACATTTAAAAAGATCTTTAAGCTAAATGACAAATGGTAACATTAAAATCATTTTTGTTACGTTTTTAGTAACAAAATCGTTACAAAATCGCTTTTAAGGTCTCTGACAGCCTTCCTCTGGTTCAGCTAAAATACAGTCTAAATACCTTTTGCTCACGACCAGAAACTAATCACATGTTGAATAGGCTTGCCGCTTCCATTTCGCAACAAAAAATTTAGGGGTAACCACGCGTTTTTTAAAGTTATTGATCTTTTTTGAAAACTTTTACGATGCCCGTTACATTTTTTCCTGTCACCTCCCCAGTAAGTAAGACATTTGCGTGTCTGCGCGCGCACTACGCCATCTGCAGGTACATGTTTGCAGTGGGATTTCAGTGTAATTTTCGAAAGATGACAGCTAGATTTTCAGCTGGAAGACATTAACAGTTATTGGCTAGCGATATGCTGCTATTCTGGTCTCCCTGGTTTAAGTACAGGTTCATTAATTGATTTGGTCACCGTAGGGAAATTTTGCTTTAATTTTAGTCGTGTGCTTGGTGGCGTAGTTGACGTCAATGTCAACCCCAGCGCGCGCGCGCGCTTAAACCATGGCTTGCATGATGCGCAGAACGTGTGCGCACTGACAAACGTAGGCACCGTCCTTAAGAAAAAACGACTTTTAGGTCGGGCCTTCGAAATCTCTTTCGTTGTGTACGTGCACGTACTCATGTGCGCGCGCTAATGACGTGAAAATCGTGCGCAGAGCCCGTGCGCAGTAATTAAGGTGGCTGAACACAGTTTTGGCGCGCGCTCTTGCTAACGCGATTCAGCGCGCGCACAAGTATTGCATAAAAACAAACATGGCATAAATATAGCGATCATTTTATTTGCTCAATGTCTGCGCTATCTGTACTATTTTTTCTTCACAAATGAACACAATGTATTGAATTGATGGTTTTACTCTTTTATTACAAAGGTATATTAGAAAGGTAACGATGCAAAGAACTCAGCTCTGCTATTTCTTTGTTGCTAAAAGAACCCAGTTAAATGCAGCGCATGCGTAGTAAGTCGAAAAAAGTGCGATTGAGTGAAAAATTGACTTCTCGGAGGCGCCTTATTTCTCATGAACCACTCATTAGAATTTCACGTAATTTGGCACAAAAATACTTTAGGAAATAAGTAACTGGAGGATTGAAAAAAAATTGAACTTTAACAAAGGAAATTCAAGATATGCCAGTGAACCTTCAAAGAGGGATAATTAGAGATCTGTTTGTTAAATTATAATTAAAATAGCGCTAACTTGCGAGTATCGTTACAAGCTTGTTGCATGCAAATTATAAAGAAAATCTAATGACTAGATTTTCTGCAAATAAACAAAACCGATTTTAAACACCTGTTTATATTTGATCATGTTGCCATGGCAACGGTACATACGTCAGCTTAATTATCAAAAAGTTGAAGTTTGTGTTGTTAACTTGCTTGCTGCCATTTTTGGTGACCAAAGGATCAAGGGTTTTAGAAAAAAATGTAAATGAAACAGAGGTATCAAAAACTGTGTTCAGCCACCTTAATACGAGCAACAGTTTTCTTCAACTTATCTCGCAACATTGTTGCATTGCAAGTTGAAACGCTCTGTTGCGCGTATTGCCACGTTTGTGGCCAACTTGTCTCGCAGCAAAATACAATGTTGCAAGTCTGCGGATTTTTACACGTATTATTGGTCAGTCATGTGTAATTGAAGATGGCTCCTTCTTTCATATAATTTAGCGTTTCGACGAACTTTCACTTCGACTTCTGGCCGCCATTTTCTTCTTAATTATCCGGCCAGCGAAGTTCTCTCAGTATGAAGCTCAGTTTCATTTCAGATAGCTAGACGAAAAGTCGTATTTTTGCGATAGTTATTCCAACCCTTTTGACTTTTTTGCTTCTTTTTTTGAAGGGACAAGCGAGGTGTTCCAAAGACTATGATAGCCGTCGAGGTCTCTTTTACAGGGCAAATTTTTGACTTAAAGTTCCGAGAGTTACTGGTCTACTTCGAATCCAGGCTGTCTTCACGCGGTCCGCCATGTTTTTTTATTCGCCGTGTTGCTGGGCTTCGCGAAGCCAATCACAAGCGTTGAATTCAAATTTGTTGCGAGACAAGTTGAAGGTTCAGTGGTAATACGAGCAACAAAACAAAATTTTGTTTCAGAAAGTAGAACTCGAGTCTACTTTGTGCAACATGTTGCCTCAACTTGTAACATTGTATTTTGTTGCGAGACAAGTTGGGCACAAACGTGGTAATACGCAAAACAGTGTGTTTCAACTTGCCATGCAACAATGTTGCGAGACAAGTTGAAGAAAAGTGTTGCCCGTATTACCGTACCTGTAGGAATGCACAAAGCACTACTGAGGAATCATCTTAACTGATTCATGCGCGCGTTGCTAAGGAGGGGAAATTTCAGTTCCGGTTACTTACGCCAGCCTGCGCGCGGAAAATGAGAAGAACTCGCTTACATTTTAGATGTTTTTCTTTGTATTTTACAAGATGCAAAAAAGCACAAGTAAAGACAAAATAAGAGAAAAACAGAACAACAGAAGAAAAAGAAAGAGAAAAACTAACTCCATGTGGCTTTGTTTGATCTTACCAAAGTGCGCTGGTGGTGTAAATTACACACGCGCTGATAGGGTAACTTCCAATATATATCGAGCCACTTCCGGTTTCTCTTTGGTTTCTCATGATTGAATCGAACCTTTTTTGACGAGTTTTGATTGAAGCCGACGTTGGAAACATAGCTATGTATTCCTTTTTTAAAATAATCATGCTTTTTCAGAAAATAAAAAAAAACTTTTCAATATTTTGAAATTCTCCCAAAATCTGACCTTTTGGAAATAAAACAAGATCTATGCATAGTATACTTTAACTGTCCCACTGAAACGACACGATAATGGTCTTTTTCTTCACAGCTAACAAAAAATATAGACAATTCTTAGTTGCTTTGGCTTCTTCTAGTACTCAAATCGAAAATGTTGGGTGTAATTTGACGAGGAACAGCTTGCATTTTTTTCAGTATTAGTCACATGACCAAGAGCGTGACCTGTTGATGTCATCACTGGTGTTACTGGACATGAAAAAGTTAAAACACATTAAATATTTCTGAACTAACTAAAAATGACGAGGTTATATGACAATAAATTTTCCTTAGCAACGGTTCGAAAAGATCAGTTAATGGGCTCTTAATATAACACCCGGGATTAAAAATATAAATAAAAACGAAGACTGTGAATGCATGGTCGGTGGGATAAACAAAGAGAAAGGACAGACATGGGATTACGCACAATCTTTGGTCATCGTTTTCGCCTATTTTTCTTTCCACAGATATTGTTTGTTGAATGAATTTGCGTGAAACTTCACTTCGTACAAACAGACATTTCTCGTCCTCAGAACCGTGTTGAGTCAGCGCTTCTATTAGAGCTGGCGGGCAATAGAAGTGAAAAGGGCTATGGGTACGAGAATGACATTTCGAATTCTTGAGATAAGTCCTGGATCTTTATTGTCTAGTTCCTGTGTATTTTTCTCCCAAGGCAATCCCGTTCGGTGACGTAATCGACACTCGTGTTCAGCAAAGCCCTCACATTTTTGCTCTGACCACGGGACTAAAAAAACACGGATGGACTGTGGCAAAATACCGAGGCCCAGTAACTAGGCACAATTCTCCATACGTTATATACAATGAAGAACTGAAATCGAACTAAAAATGTATAAAGGACATTGACGATTCCAAAAGAGGAGTACAATCCGGTGGACTGAACACTCCCTGAGGGTGAGACCCCGCACTCAAATTAAACTAGGTTTTTTGACCAGTTTAGAGAAGATAAGCCAATGTCCAAAAGAAGCAAACTCTCTTAATAATAAAAATAATACATAGCTTATATAACGCAACGCTTCTCAAAGATCCAGCGGCGCTTTGCAAAATGGTGATATAAATATAAAATCAATCAAATATAAAGGAATGCAACTAGTAAAAATCAATGAAAGTGAAAACTACAACTGCGTAACGGGATGGGTTTTAAGTTTAGACTTTTTGTAGGTGTTCCACTTGTCTAACATCGTCTGGCAGGGCATTCCACTGTGTAGGGGCCCTGTGAGAGAACTCTCTATATCCATATGATTTAAGATTGCATTTAGGTTTTTTCTTTGAAGTTCCGAGGTTTCCACAATCAGGAAATTATGTACGGTTTTAACACTTCACTTATAGATACAGAGGACCTAGACCAACAAGAAGAAGTAGCTTGAAGTCAATACAGTCAGACACAGGCAGAAAAATGTAAGCTTCTAAGTACAGGTGTACTGTACTCTTACCCGCTATTAGCAGGCGGGCAGCTGAATTTTGTACATGTTGCAGTCTACTAATTTGCGACTGCTGTAGGCCAGATAAAAAAATGTTACAATGATCCAACTTCGACGAAATAAAAGCATGAATGAGTACTTCACACTGACGGTACGAAAGGAACTTTCTAAACTTAGCTATGTTACGAAGGCGCAAAAGGCAGTTTTACAGATATTGTTTATTTTAAACGGTTCTGTTTGATTGATTAGTTATTGCAGATGACAAGGTCAGGACAATGTAAGATAGAGAGGAATAGTTAAGCAGCGTAAACGGTACGCATTTTGGTGAATGCCAGCGTTTGTGTCTGTTGAACTGGTTAAGGTCAAAAAATGCTCCAAAACAAGTAAAGGTTTTGAAATTTGGAAACTGACAGCTAAACCTAAGGTCTTGGAAAACGTGAAAAGGTCATGGAAGAAGTCATGGAAAGTCATGGAATTTAAAGAGCTCAAAAGAGCACGAACCCTGATAGAAAGCACATTATCAAGCCAAGCACCGATGTTCTTAGCAGATTTGCTAGCTTTAATAATATCAGGACCGATCAGGATTGACTCTACTGGAGGTGGAGGACAGTGGAAAGCAGTCAGGACAAGGAGCTCTGTCTTATCTCCATTGAGCTCAAGCTAGTCAGACTGGCTATTCCTCAACAGAATAGTTGGAAAGCTTGTCAGTAAGCTAAAATGAGGAAACTGGCAATTAGATAACCATACTCAAATCTTTGGAAAGCAACCTCGTCCCCAGGGCCTTCTCTTTGAAAATCGTCGAGGAGAAGGCCCTGGGGACGAGGTTGCTTTGGAAAGCTTTCAACAATAAAGGGCGAGTCGCGTACGAGAGGAGGAGCGCGAAAAAATTATCTTTTTTTCGCGCTCCTCCGCTCGCTCGCGACTTGCGTTTCGCGCTCGCCTCTCTTTCGCCCCTGTTCGCCTAAAATACGCAAAATTTTACTTGGCCTTTATACATTATGCTAGCATTTTTTCGAGCATTTTAGTGAGGCAAAAGCATTGAACATTTTTCGACCATTTTAGTGGCATTTTCCAGGAAAATTAAATATTATTTCCACAGAATATAGAAATTAAACTATTTTTTACGAGAAAATGAAGATTAACTTAGCCTCTTCACCTAAGTATCACAGAAAGGGGTCAAAGGATTAACAAAACAACAGATCATTTTGAGAATTATCTTCTGGTGTATTAGAACTTTTACATATGTTGTTGTTAAAGGGGAATTGTCACGCTCTTTGGCAACTTTATAAAAAGCTAGAAGGTGTCTTCACATTAATTGAATTCCAAAACTAATATTCTAGTTTTGTTATCGAAGACTATTTGAAGGCACTGAAACTGTTTCCTGTCGCCGGTCCTTACGGATGGCATGGATGGAAATGGATTGAAACTTGAAAAAATTGGCCAATTTTTTCAAGTTTTGATGCTACGTGTTCCAAAAATCCTCAAGAAAATTATTGTGGTTAGCCCTCTCTGATAAAATTCATTTGATATCTTCGCCGTAGCTTTACTGAAGCCATTTTGCTTATGATTAAAGCCTCAAAGTAATGATTTTAGCTCAGAACTGACCTAAAACAGTAGAATCCTCGCACTGCTCCTTTAACTTTTAATAATAAGTATACATTTTTGTTAAGCACTCTGAACTTTTTAAGGATTAAACCACTGCAAAAACCGTGTACGATCAAAACTTGCTCTACGTTGGATCAAAATAGATCGTGACCAGACCAAAAAATTTTAAAAATAGAAAATATACTGCAAAGGTTGGTCAAGACAACGTGAACATAGGCGTTGTTACAATATTTCGGCTGGCCAACACCAGCCTTCTTCAGGTTTATTGAATGGATAAATGCTTCTTACAAGATCTTTATATTCACCGGAAATGACATAAAAAGGCTACGTGATGTGTAACATTAATAAAAAAGGAAATGCATAAAAAATAATAATACATGATAACAAGGTAAAATAAACAAAAGAAAATTAAAAGGCTGCTAAATTAAATTACATTTCATCTCTTCTGTTAAGGCCTGCAGGCTCCAGTGTTTTTCCTCTGTGTATGAGGAATGCCTCACGAGCCTTTCTGATGGAGTCACGACTAGTGTGTAGTTGTTCGAGCGGTATAAGGATCATGTGATCCTCCGCGTGACCACTAGTCAGGAAGTGTCGTGAAACCGCAGTGGGGGTATAACTACAAAAGGGGTTTATAATTGGTCGCCTATGTTCATTAAAACGGTCTTTAAGACGACGTTTGGTCTCTCCGATGTACTGAAGATTACATTTAGTGCACTGAATCATGTAAATAACATTAGAAGTTTCACAAGTAATATATGATTTGATTTTAAACGTTTGTTCAGTACTATAAAAAGTATATTGATTACGGCCATCCTCAATAAAAGGACAGACGGTGCAACTAGTTTTATTGCACCGAAACGAGCCGGATGGAGACCTAGATTGGTCGGTGTTTGTAGGTTCCGGCAATTTCAATTAGCTCTAACTAGAATGTCACTAATGTTTTTACAACGCCGGTAGGCTACTAAAGGGAGATTAGTAAAGACATTTTTACAGCGACCAGATGAATAAAGCACGTTAGAGTGTTTGTGAATTATACGGGATATGTTGGGTAAAGCGGGATTATAGGTAATGACGAACGGAACAGTATCTGTCTGTTGTTTAGGTTTAGGTTTAAGAGCGTCGTTCCGAGAAATGTCAGAAGCACGTCGTATTTGGGTTTTAAGGAAGTTAAGTTCGTAACCTCGATTGACGAGGTAGTCCATAAGTTCCGCCTTACAGCGTTGTTTGTAAGTGTCATTGTCGGAGCATATGCGTCGAAGGCGAAGTGCAAGG
Source organism: Platygyra sinensis (assembly GCA_019787425.1). Taxonomy (NCBI): domain Eukaryota; kingdom Metazoa; phylum Cnidaria; class Anthozoa; order Scleractinia; family Merulinidae; genus Platygyra; species Platygyra sinensis. Next base: position 35,265 of record JAHPZR010052609.1, read on the forward strand.
CTATATGGAATGGAACGTTTAGTGTGGGTGGGGTGGCATGAGGAGATAAGTAAATATTGATGTTTGTCAGTGGGTTTAGTGGGTTTAATTGTGTTGAGACGTTAAAATAATGAAAATTTAAACACCCCTATGTATGAGCATTAACCGAGCATTTTAGTGACTATTTTTGGGGGAAACCGAGCATTCTAGTGGAACTGAAAAATGGAGCATTAAGGTGGAGCATTTTAGTGGGGAAATAAAAGCATAATGTACAAAAGCCTAAATATTACGCCTGTTCTGCAGGCTATCTGTCTCCAATCTTCTTTTTAGACGTCTCAACCTTGGTCCCAAACCGTCCTTTTTTCCACGACTGCGAACCTTGGTAAGGCGATGACGTCAGCGTCCCAGTGAAAATCACGATGTGTTACTTTCCTTTAGTTAGTTGTTATGTTTGTCTTCAGAGACTCAAGACAGTGCATTGTGCGAGCGTTCCCCGGGCTGTCTGCTTCCCCACTTGCCGCTTGTATGTTTAGCTATCTTCTGTGTCTTCAGCACTGCTTACATCAAGTTGAATCTCTACTCTGCCTCTAAACCTTAACATCCTCAAACGGTATTTGAAAACTACTTCATGTAGCTAGCGCGAAGAATGCAGAGAACGAAGATAATGAACAGCCGCTATGGAGTAATGTTGAGCTAGGGAAAATTCTCGCTGGAAGCTAGAGCAACTATTAAAACTCTTGTAGCTATTAAGTACTGTGATTCTTATGGTGTGTAATACACTGGTAAAAACAAGGGATATATTCAATATCATTTAATAAACATGAGTAAAAATCTTACAGCGGCATACTTGAGACATCAACTGCAGCTAATAAGTTAGACTCTTAAATTTTGTTTTTTGCTAAGGGTTATCGCATTATAAATTTTTGCATTCGCAAGCACTATTGTCTCAGACTTGGTTACCAGTTTATACTGATGCAATTTTCGTTGCCGGTTCACTGATTATAACTCTGTGAAATGAAGATTAGGAAGCGAAGCACTCGTGTTGTCAAGTGGAAGGGTATTCTGTAGCTGAGAGAACTGGCAGGCTTCTTGTTTTAGTATTAACTTTGAAAGTCTTCGTCGACCGGTGAAATTTTCGTTCTGAAGGCTGGCCTCTTTGTTTTTAAGATATCTGTAAAAGAACATAGCCGTCAAAGTTTCAAGGCAATCATAATACAAACGAATTTTGGAGCGTGCTTGAAGAAGCCACGTGGGACAGAATCACTGAAGGGTAATGTAGTGTCTTGCAATTTTAATTTTCAAATGTTAATGGAAGAAAGCTTTGAAAGCCGATCAGATATTTAATGTAAAGACTTGCGGGTGCCTCTCTAAATCCGAAGCTAATACAACTCTAAGGTTTAGGAACTGAGATACTTTTTTGTGTAGGGTAGAGTACTTTCCAAGATGGAGAGTACGCCTGCAAAATGGCTGACACCATTTTAAGGATGACATTTCTTTTAAGTGGACATTTCACTACAAAGAACACTTCTCTAAGGACAATACCTATGCAAGACAAACATCTCTAAAAGGAGGAAACTTTACCAAGGAAGATATCGCAACGGAAGACAATTTTCAAAGAAGGCTAGCCCTCTACAAGGCGGACACCTCGGAAGGCAAACATCCCCAGAAAGCGAAAAGGTCTCAAGTGCACCCTCCACGAGAGACCAACACCCAGCCTCAAGCAGACGCTCTTCAGTTAGACTCATCAGGCAATCCTCCTTCCCCTGCACGTGACAAGCCCAAAGAACGTCCCCGCAGGGGAATGCCTCAAGTAGATCTTCTCTTAAAAACTCTTATTCTTCGGCCATTTCAGCTTTAACAGAAATAATATACAAACTGCGGTTACAAACATGACAAAACAACGCACGTTGTAAAAAACTTTGATTAATCACTTAACGTTTCGTATGCCTCAACATACATCCTCAGAAGTGACGGTTGGATAATACAATAAGATATTTAAATGCTTAAGAGAAAGACTGGAACCTAATTAAGACAATTGTAAAAACTGATAATATACAGACCTATTAAAGTCTGATGCACAATATATAAAAGGCTAGTGAAGTAAAAGTTTCTCGCTGCCCACATTTTCATTTTATATGTCTGTATATTATCAGTTTTTCACAGTTGTCTTAATTAGGTTCCAGTCTTTCTCTTAAGCATTTAAATATATTAATGTAATAATAATAATAATAATAATAATAATAATAATAATAATAATAATAATAATAATAATAATAATAATAATAATAATAATAATGTATTATCCAAACGTCACTTCTGAGGATGTATGTTGAGGCATACGAAACGTTAAAGGGCCCTAGTCAGCCACACCTTTGTTTTTGTTTACATGCGAGAATTTGGCTATTATATGATTCTAAGCCTGTCGAAATGAAGAAAAATCACTGTTAAACTACTCAAGATAACTAAACATACTCAGGAACACAGCTTACAGTAAAACAATAAGAATTCACTTCATCATGCTATATCAATAATTTCGATGGCATCGAAAATGGCGGAGGCTGGCTAGGGTCCTTTAAGTCATTAATCAAAGTTTTTTACAACATGCGTTGTTTTGTCATGTTTGTAACCGCAGTTTGTATATTAGATCTTCTCTTATTAAACTATCCGGCAAAGAAGAAGACAGAAAAGAAGGAGTAAAGCCAGGTGAAGACAGCTATCAGAGACGTACAATTGTTGTTGGTCTCCCGCAGTAGAGTAGACGGACTTGACCTCACCTTAGTGGGCAATTCCAGGAGCCCATCACCCGGAGCCTCCATCTCCCATATATCCTTGAGTCAACCTTTGCGCGTATCTTTCTATTTTTAGAACAGTCTTCACCCCAGGCTAGCTTAGATTTCCAAGAAATCATATTGCATAGTGCATTGTAATGTATTGTGTTGTGTTGAGTTGTGTTGTGCTGTGTCGTATTGTATTATATTGCACTGTATGGGATACAGTGCGCGCGAATCTAAGAGTCCCGCAGTTTCTAAAAATAGAACAATACGCCAAAGGTTGTCTCATAGGGTTTGAAGGGGAGATGGAGGCTCCGGGTGATGGGCTCCTGGCAATTCTTTGTTATCATAGGAAGGCCAAAATGAGGATCGTATAGAAAGTTTCTGGAAACCTGTAACCGATGTTAAGATTGAGCCGGGAGCTCCAGACTTCAATTGCCTAGAAACCCAACTTGGTCCCATAGGCAATATTTTACCGTGAGAGAAATCAGTACTAACCTCACGTGTCTTTCTAACAAGTGACATCTTTGCTCAGTAGCTTTTAGTCCAATTTCTCCGATTTTGCTTTTTCGTTTCAAAGCTCGAATCTCCTCTTCCATCTGAGCTGTTGTACTGTCTATGTAAGCTCTCCAAGTCACTGGCATTGAATCAGGAAAAATGCGATTCTTAGCATGTAAACTGTAAAAAAGTCAGGCAAATAATGTAGCTTAATTTATTGGCACAAAATAAATTGTTTACATAAGAAAAGAGTTCAACTCCCACAGGATTGGTTTTGGCCACTAACATGGTCTATTTTTTTTTTTTGGTCTATTTCTTCACACATCTTTTACACTGGAAGATGTACTGTCCAGTGTTACTCAAGAGATTATCAAGGTAAGAGAGTGAATCGCCCATATACACCACGTTGTCATAGTAAAAAGCAAAAAGCAAAAAGCAAAAAGCAAAAGCAAAAAGCAAAAAGCAAAAAGCAAAAAGCAAAAAGCAAAAAGCAAAAAGCAAAAAGCAAAAAGCAAAAAGCAAAAAGCAAAAAGCAAAAAGCCAAAAGCAAAAAGCCAAAAGCCAAATAGGAATTAATTAGGGAAATTTAAATTTACATTGTTCTCAGATACTGTAGATGAATGAAAAATATAATGTAAATGAAGGGTAGGAATAAAAAATTGTAGTTTTCATTCATATACAGTATCTAAGACAGACCTGCCAACTCCTGGTAAAGGAAAATCTGGAGACCCATGAGTGAAAAAAAATCTGGAGATTCTACAAAAAATAGTGAGATTCTGTTTTTTTCCCGATCAAACCCCTTTTCTATCGAGGGAACTAGACACCAACCTCATTCCCAGGGCCTACTTCCCTTTCGAAATGGCGGACAGACGCGGAAAATAATGGTAAGTTATTGGACAAAAGCAAAAATCACGGCTCGGTTCAAAAAAGTAGCAAGTACAGCGTTTTTCTTTATAAGTTTATCACTTTATGGTACTAGCATTCCTCGTAAATATTCCATATTTATTCAACAACTTAGTTTATTTCATTTCAGAAAGATTTTTTCCAAAAACCGTGAGATATTTGGAGCCTTGTCGTGAGACCGTGAGAAATGACAAAAAATCGTGAGACTCACGGCAGAACCGTGAGACTTGGCAGCTCTGCTAAGAACAAAGAAAATTGAAATTTCCCTGATTAATTCCTATTTGGGTTTTTGCTTTTTTTCTGTGACAACGTTATTGCAATTAGGTGTAGGTCCTCTAACTAAGGTAATCCCTATTAGTTATTTTTAGGAATTGTACCCAGTTGTTCCGCGGATATTACTCGCGCGTTGCGTGGACAACCGAAGCGACTTTCTCGAAATTGCAGGAGACGAAATGGCAGGAACGTCATTATACATGTTTTGATTTCGTTTCATAGCAGAGATGTTCTCTGTACTCTCAGCCGTTTTTTGTTCGGCTGGGTTTTCGTTAGTTTTGTGCTCGTTTGGCTGTTCATTATTTGGCCGTTTATTCCATTTAAGCAAAGTTTAACTGCAACGGTAACGAGTACAATATCTGTGTAAGCGTGCGTTTTTATTCTTTATTTTTTTTTGCCGTTGTTTACAAAAGGTCACAAAACAACAAGTGAAAAAGCAGTTCTGTCCTCGTGTACCGGTTCATAAGAGCCGATACAAAAAACCAAACAATACACAACAGCTAACCAATGACTCCTAAACAAACAAAGAACAATGGTTATTCCCTTGTGAACCAGTACATCAGGACAGAAGCGAAAAAGCCACGTTCTGCAAATTCTAGAGAAACGTGACGTGAACTGTACGAGGAACTGTAGGGATATTTCTGACAGTATAGACAAACTGAATGCATCTAAATTCTCGAGATTTGTAGGTTGTATATTAAGTCATTTTTTTAATTGACGTGGTTGCTGTTGGTGCTTAAATTGAGTTTTAAAACTTGGGCAGCGAGCGTCTGCTTGCACTTTCGACCATCTGTTTGTTCGGTTGCCTAGCTTACTTAGGCGTTTGTTTGTCGTTTGTCTAAAAATTTCTCTGCGTACATGTAGTTGTTATTGTCTGTGCAGGCCAGGGATGATCCGTCTCTTATTTAAACTCCTATTAAAGTTTCGAAATGTATTAAAACATACCGAGGGCCAATGCTCCTTGCTTGTGATCAAAAATCAAAATGTCGAAGAAGACATCTCCACAGCAATGGAGGTTTTAATAGATTTATTTCTTTATTAAATTTGTTAAAGCAATGCACTCATTAGAATTGTAACTGTAGTTTATATACATGAGTTACAGGGTCGGCTTTACATAACGATTAGGTTCTTCCCTGCTCAGTGGCACCCTATTTGCATGTAGATATTTATATATTTTTATGCAAATAAAGTTGTCTTGTATAAATAAATAATTAAATAAATAAACAAATAAATAAATAAACAGAAAAATAAATAAATAAATAACTAGATAGATAGATAGATAGAAATGAATAAAGACAACGCTATCAGAAAGCCATTCCTCATGACTCACTCTTTCACAAGGTGTCGTTGTTCCTGAAGAAGATCTATGTATTCTTCCGCTTCCTCTAACCGTTTTTTCAACTTTCTGTCGAATAAAAAAATCAATCTCTCAAGAGGAAAAGCTAAATATATAACTTTTTACAATCCTCATTTCATGGTGGATGTGGAAAAAGGCTTAGTAACACAGCAAGCAGAAAAAAGATGATTTCACGGAAAAAAGATCCTTACAATGCTGGAAAATGACGAGTGCAGTCTTTTTTTTGGCTTCTAAGCCATTAAGATTATCCAAGCTATTCGAAATACCATGTCAAGCATCTTTTTTAAAACTCAGAGTTTTTAGACAAAATTAGCAAAATTGCTCTCACCTTTTGAATGCGGCTTTTTCCCTTCTCTTCGACATGTATGAACTCCAAAATGTTCCCATTTTTAGTGTTTACATATTCCCATCCAACAAAACTTGGGCGCTTTAAAAAAATGCGACGAACCAGGTTTTCTCACAAACCGTAATGATTGTGACATAAACAAAGGAAGGAAAGCGCATGCGCTGTTTTCAACCAATCACAAGCCTTACAGATTGTTGACACTGTCCACCCGTCGCGCAAGCAAAAAATTAGCAAGTGACACATAAACTCCTGCTAAAACTCAGCTTATTTTAGCCAACCATTTCCCTTCAAAGTAAATTAAAACCAAGGACGTTACCATAAAATTCCGAAAGTGATGGTCCCCGGAATCAAGGCCGCTAATAAATCCCGCAAGTACTGACCTCCAATTACAAAAGAAGCGAGCCCGCCCCTGCCCTCGAAAAGTGAGACTAAGGTTCACAAGTACATTAATATTTCCTTTCCATACTCACTGAAAGTTACGTACGGTAAGTTAGAACAGGAAGGGGCATCACTTATGCACCAAGCGTTGTGCGAAATGTCAATTCGTTCTCGCGCAATGTTAAAACAAAACCAAAAGCAGTTAATGTACATTCTGACAGGAACTTTTCCTCAAATTAATGAGCCTGTTAAAAATAACTTTTTTTCCAAAAGTTTTCCAAAAGTTGCTCCCGAAGGTAACGACCTCCCGAAAAGTAGTAATCCTCCAGAAAATAGCGAGCCCCAAATGCTGCTAATTCCGAAAGTAATGACGGTCGTTGCCTTCGGGATTTTGGGGTGTATTTCTAGAAAATTCCGAAGAGCAAGGAAAGGAACAGTCGGGTCAAACCTGCAAAGCGAGTTTAATATCTGTAGAGAGTGCAAATGACCAACACCTATCTTCCAGTAGAAAAACTGAATGGGATGGTAGTAAAGTCGACAACGGGTGACTACTGAGTATCATTATTATGTCCCGTTCCCGTTTTTTCAACGATTCGCAGTTGAATACCCGTATATGTGCGCCCGTGATCGATGAATAGTTTACTGAAAGACTGAATTTAACGGCATCGTATGCGAAGAATACAAGGCCAAGACATCACTAGACGAAGACACAGCAGGGCTCAATCGAAAGCTCGTGGAATTATATCACTTTTTGCATGCTCACAGCAAGAGGAGTAACTGCGAACCTGGGAGCAGGAATATGGAATTGGCCACACTAGGTTTGTCATCGAGTAGTTTTTACCGAAAACTTGAAATGCGACAAAACCAGACTTCGAAATTGGAGTGAATCCAATTTGGCGGGTTTGGAAACTTTGAAGTATAACTATTTCCCAAATTGGATCTTGTTCTTGAATTAAATGTTGTCCCATTTGAAAAATAATTGAATTATAACTACTTGACCCGAAAGATTTGAGAGGTTACTGTCAACGTTTGCATTCCACCCCGCTAAAACCTTGTCCCTAAAGTTTATGTATGTATGTATGTATGTATGTAAAAGCCAAATTTACTTCTGTACGATCTTTTATGAGTTAATCGCGGGATGCGTCGAGAGCTTTGCAGTAACAAGGATGTACGAGCAATAAGAACTACAATAGATGCTCGTACTTCGCAGCTTTTGGTAAGTTCCGCGCGTATTTGCGCGTGTTAGGGATTTTCACTCGCGTGTAATTTGCCAGAGCTTTGAAACATAGGTCCGCTTTGCGTACACACCAGAAACTGCAGCCCAGTATGCTAACCACCTTGTCCCTAAAGCTTCGGCCTCTTCTAGTCACGTGGTCAGCGAAACGGAGGGCTCCCACTTGTAACGACGAGAATGCATATTTACCAGGAAACAGCGTGTTAAACAAGTGACTCTGCAAGATCGGACGAGTCTCTTCTACGTCACCCTGTTCACCACAGGCGCTACACCGCCCTTTTCTTGAAATAGTAACAAATAAGGACAGGTTAGTAGTGTCCGCTTTCAGGCTTTGCTAGGTGACAACTGTTGCTAGTTAAAGTGAAACTATTTCTAATTGCTCTCGGCATCTGTTTTGTGATCAAAAGCAGCGCATTCCCTCGTCTTTTCTTGTCAATGAATTTCTTCGGATGGGTGAGCCTTTTTGAACAGGAATATAAGAAGGAGAGGATGGGCCTCTCTTGAGGTAAGCTATTTTCGTTTCATTTAAAAGACGTTCTGAGTTATTTATCTTCTAATTTGACGCGAAGAACAGAGTTCCCAAAAAACTTTACAAAACATTTTTTTTCAACAAATTTAAAAGGGGTTTTCACTCATAGTATATGGTTAATAATGTGTACTGAAATTATTTTAAGCTCAAGTAATATTAGCCTGTGTAAAATCCGCCGCTCCCCACAGAAAAATGCACACAGGCCCCCTGCACACAGGCTAAGTAATATTTGCTCAAGCCGCTTTCCAATGGTGGATAGTTCTCTTTGATGTTAAATAAAACTTACAAGACCGCATCATATTGTTTGAAAGCTGTTGCATTTTTTCAGTACCAGTCGAGAGAAGAAAAATCCCGCACACTAAGTGCTGCCAAGAGAAAATCTTGGTGTTGCATGACGAGCATCGTTTGACACATTGCCGTCACACAACGGGAGCTTGATTTCGTGACAGACCGAGAATGCGGTGGTGTGGATTCCGCTTGTTTGTACACTCACAGTGGGGGTGATCCGTTGTGGTCAGTGGCCATTGTGTTTGACAATAGCTGTGGTCACACTACAGGCTTTTACCCGGGGAAAATCGTTTTACCTAGGAAAAATTCCCCTAGGTAAATTTACCTCGGGTTTGATTTTCCCAAGGTTAAAAGGTCACACTGGAGACCATTGGACTTTGGGAGGTTTAACGTCACAAACGATGAAATTTCAGCTCGCATATTGAAAATTTTGGCGCAAAAATGGAAAACATGCTCGAGAATCAAAGGGATCATCAAAGAGAGGTTTTTATTCTTATTTCATTGCTGTTCATTACTTTCTTTCAAAGAGCAAGACGAGCAAGAGTAATTTTACTGTAGCGCCTGATTTCTCGAAGGTTTCAAAGACGACTAGAGCCGCATTTAGTCAATTCTGGACTATTTTTGCGTGGCGACAACAACAACAACCCAAACGTGTAGCATGGGTTCTTCCAAGGCCGCAGTATTGGTTTGAAACTTTGTTCCATTCCAACGCGTTAAACATGTGGTGGAAAGAAACTATATTTTCGCACGCGGCAAAATCTTCAACCAGAGATCTTCAAGAGAAGTCACGTTCTCAAGCGCTTCCAAAATTAGTTTCACAACAAGATAATTCCGGATCTGTCACCAGCGCGATCGCCGACGAGCGTCCATTGGTCGGCTACTCTGGGATTTGATTTTTCCCTTTCTCTGCTTTAGGGTAGTTGTCAAGGGAAATCCACAGGACATTCTTTTGTTCTCTTGCGGTTTTCAAGCCCCAGACGATAAAACTTTCCCGAGGTAATTTACTTCGGGAAAAATCGGTCACACTTGCAAATTTGAGTTTTCCTAGGGAAACTGTCAACAACTCAAGTTTCCCTAAGACAAAACCCTGTAGTGTGACCACAGCTAATTTGATAATTGTCTGCTTGCCGTGTTTTGAAAGAGACTTGGAGGAGGTGTTCCTCCTTACAAATCACTTTTCAACGATATAGAAGAACAAAAATTAGCCTGAGCTGTGCGAAAATACGGTAACAATCGCCTATCCTGGATGCAATGCGCGTTGGCCCTCATACTGCGCGGTAAGTACAGTAGTAGGCTTGTCACTGCATGCCAGCTTATATTCTAAACAGTCACTCTGATATCTACAGCTACAAAATCTACAGGAAGTTATTGTGGCTTATGACTCCGTGGTAGGAAATGTTGTTTGACGGCCAGCTATATTGTGCCGAAGAGGAGATCGCGAAGTCAACACGCACATATGTTCATTGTTTACAGTACGCTCGCCCAAGTTGAATTCTTAGCAAGTTGGTTTCTCAAAGTCAATTCTAAGGAGTACAAGCGTCATAAAAAATTAACACCGTACAATGGTTCCTTTAAGTTTGCTGTTTTTTTCATGAACAATGATGAATGTACGGATTATGCGAGAAGTAAGGTTTTAACACGATTGCCCAGCTTTCACTAAATCCCGGTTCAAGGAGTCCTCATGGGCCTTTCAGTTTTGACTGAAAGCAGATCTCTTTGGGTAAACGTATCGGGGTTTTTACCCTCTAGAAACACCGAATAAGCTTGGAACTATTAGCAATGACAACATTTATACTACTTGCTATGGTAATATTGTCATGTGGTTAAAATTGTACACGTCGCTAATGGTGTAATAGGGATGTCCATTGTCGCAAGACCTTTCAACAGAAAGTGATCAATTACGTTCAATAATAACACTAGATTTTACCCACTCAGACTGTCATTTAGAAAAAGCAAGGCTTAGATTCATATGATGATCTTTTCAGTTATTAACTCTTGTTGCATCTGTTCATCTTTGGTTGCGTTCTTTAGCGTTTGGTGACATAAGCCTAAAGTGTGACACGTTTTTTTTAACCGCGTGCCTTTCGGACATGAGATTAGATCAAATTAGATTTTCGCTATCCGCTCGCGCTTACGTGAAATAGGATCTGTTGTTAGGATTGTTGGCATATTTGTTCGTCAGAAAGAAAGAACTCGTGTGCTTTTTACCTACTGAAATTATCCTTTCACCGTATTTTTACCGCATCTTGGACCGTGGCAATATTTATAATAGTAGGTGTTGATAATTGGAATGATGTAGTTAGTGTGCTATTAAATAGCACATGGTGGCGTGAAAATTGACACTTGAAAATACAAATACCAATTGCCATGACTTTAGACCTGATAAAGATTATAAAGCCAGGTCATTCCGCAGTCTTTTGGAAAATTTATAGTTGACATTAAAACATTTGCTATTTTGTAAAGCTCATTAAAAATATTTTGATATAATGAATATGAAAATATAATAATTTTCAATAAATAAAATTTGTGTAAAAGTGAAGCAAAGAAGACTGGGTCAATGAGTACATCCAATTTAATAAATACGATGAAAATGTATGCTTTCCATATTACTCAACTCATTTTTTTTTAGTTTTGATAAAACATTGATTGCTGTTTTCAACCTGCAAATTTTTTCGTCACTCCTTTTACAATACTCCTTATACATGTTGTGTGAAATTTTTTTTTTTATTACCATTTTTGTCCCTAGAGGTTGCAATCCTTTTGGGCAGCATACTCTGAGCATGCCCAGAGTTATTCATATTCATAGTTCATTTCATATTCTCAACCCAATTGTAAGATTTGTCACATATTTTGGCATCAAGTCTGTGAATTGCGGACCTATTCATAGGTTGCAATTCTTGATGCTGACCAAAATGGGGATGGGAATGATTCTTTTCATGACCCCAGTATATCAACTGGCAAATCAATGCTATAACAAATATTTATGATTCTGATTGACTCTCTGTGAATAATAATTATCTTTAAACTATAGAAAGGACCCTGGGCGCACTCTGATTGGTCAAAACCCTATGTTTTATCAGAGTATAAAACATAGAAAAAGCGTGTTTTATTGTTTTGTGCGCGTAAAATCTATATTTTAAAGCAAATGAAGAAGCCTAAGCCGCGTATTACACTGTAATAAAACATTCCGGTCATTTGAGAACACTCGAGAAATGTAGAAAACACTCACCTGCGGCTCGCGTTTTCTACATTTCTCTCGTGTTCTCAAATGACAGTCGTGTTTTATCACAGTGTAATACACAGCTTAGACTTCTTTATTTGTTAAGTAAAGTTGTAATTCAACAGTGTAATCAGACAGTTGGCTGTAATCAGGCACCTGTCATCAGACAGTTACATGAGCCAATCATTTTAAGTCCTCTCCACTAAATCCACCAATCACAACATTGACTACAATCACTAATAGTAACCAATTCAAGAGACTAACTTTGTAAGGTTGTGGAGGTTTAGTCTCCAGTGACTGTTTTGTATTATTTTAAAATCATGATGTTAAAATGACTATTACATGTAAAAGCTTGTCTTCAAATGAAACATTTAACTTTTGTGAGAAATTGTAATTATGATTAATTATTGGTAACAGGACATCGTGATTAACAAATTGGACTTCAGCTTCGCGGTCGTCCAATTTTGTTAATCACTCGTATGATTACAAACTGAATTGGACTCCAATCAGTCCTATTACCATTATTAATTAAGCTCTGAATTTCAATTACTTAAAAATTACTCGTTTTTGTTTTTTATGTATGAAAAACATCAAATAGGTGGAGAACAGAAACCTCTGTGAAAAGCTAAACTTGTGCTTTGCTAATTACTCACTTGGCAACACTGAAGGACGTTGAAGCGAATGTTCAAAAAGAGTAATGTGGGTGATCAGCTTCTAATTGCTGTCAAACTCAATAAAATCTCAGAAATCTCCCGGCTTGTTGCTCTGGGTGTTGATGTCAACTCAAGAATAGACAAGGTAGGTAGACGTGAAGTTTGTGTTTGAGCTTAGTGAAGCATCAGGCTGTTACCTATCTCTCTGGGTTTTAGCATAGTAGCATAGTTTTGATAGGAATACCATTTTCATTTCATTTCGCCCAATCCACTTTTTTATTTCCATTACACAAAAAAGTAATAATAATAAAGCAATACACTAGAAATTTATGATAACTTAAAGACGATAACTTAAAGGGGCAGAGTCATGGGTATTTTGAGTTATTTTGAGCATTGACAAAATTACCATTAAATTGAAGGAAACCTGAAAATAACACTTCATAAAGATAGAAAAACATCAGAGAGATAATAATAAACCATAAAGGAACAAGGATGGTTAAGGATGGAGAAGATTGACGCGGATTGCAAACAACGAATTTGAAAAGTTTAGCTAAACTTTTCAAACCGTTTAACCGTGACTGAGCCCCTTTAACAATTTTAAAGGTGGTAATGGTAAGGAAGCCTATATAGAAGCCGGGGCTTATGAACTATTAGGGTACATCATACAAGTTATCAGGACAGCATGAAATATTAAAATTTATTATTTTAAAAATAAACAAAAGGAAAGGAAAGGAAAGAAAAAGTAAGTAGCTCAACAAAGAGTATATTTGACTAAGAAAGAAGGAATTTTTAAGTCTTTTGCCAGGGATTTCATTGACCTTTTTGACGTTTTTGCAGGTGGGCAAACCTTTGTGAACTGAACTTCTTTGAAAAAACTTTTACTGTAGGTTCCTTTACTGAATGGGGGCAGGGGAGGCGTGGATTGGGTGTGGGAGGTGGAGACATGGTGACCTAAAGGCTAAACACATTGAATTCTCGATTAAGCAGTGTGCATTGGAGTGGTGGGAGCCAGAAGTGTTAGGATGTGTCATGTGTTTCTCTTCACCCAGGAGTATAAATAGGTAGTGTCTGCTAAGGCAACCTGGAAGAGTGCGGCAAAGTTACCTGCAAAAGACTAGCATCCCATCAATACAGGATTTGCCAACTTTTCCAATCCATTTTCATTGGAACAGAATGATTAAATTTTTATGGGACACACTTATTATAATACCAAATCATGATTTAAGTACAAGTTACAATATTCTTCAGTGCCAGTGCCCCAGTCCTGGGTTGGGTCTCAATTTTACAGTCCATTTAACCATTGGCTGGTATTATTTTCATTTTATCTTTTAGAATGGTAAAACAGCTCTCCACTTTGCAGCTCACAAAGGTCAGTTATTAGCTGTGAAAGCTCTGATAGAAGCAGGAGCTGACTTGGACATCAAAGATGAGGTAAGGGGCAGCTTCAAATGAGTGCTGGAGAACTTTCCTCCTCAGTCATTACTGACCATATCAGATTGACTTGTTCAAACAGATAAAATCCTCAAGCTTGCTCAGAGTATCAAGAAACTACCAAACTCACTCAGAGAGAATCAATGATGCCCCACAGAACAAACAAACAACTGACTTAAGGACGTTCGCGCCAATTGTTACTGCGCATTCTTACTGCGCACGAAATTCACGTGCCACGTCATGCATCGAGCGCGCGCGCTAAGTGCTAAAATGAACAATGATAGGGCAGGTGCCCATTGCTATAGTTTTGATTGGCTTTAACGATCTTGAACGTTCGGTGACCCCTACTTTAATTTTCAGAAACAGATTTAATTTACAATTATCTCCACACTTTCCAAAAATGAGCAAAAAATCAATGTGGGAAGTTAAAAAAAATTCAAGATTTCTGTCCACGGGACATGGAATTCTGCCATCTTGCGGCTGCAAGGCACGTGAAACAATGGTCGCTAAATGCGAACTTGTTCTTTGAGGGCCCTCACCAGTTGACTAAATTCTCTTAATAGGTCCAGTTAAACCATATTTGGCAGAGAACACTTCCCTTGAAAACTCTAATTGCAATATTTCGGGACTTTCAGCCACTGTGGTCATTTTCGCCGATGAAGCCCGATTTACTCAGATTTAGGTGTTCTTCCGGGCATGTTCTCTCTGAAACGAAGTCGGTGACCCCCCAATTTTTTTACATTTCTGACATCACTAACTCATCATCTTTCAATGGCAAAATTTTCAGAAAAAAATCAATGTCAGAAAATTTTCGCGCGAACGTCCTTAATGAAACCTGATATGATATGTAATACCCAACACTTGTCCCCAGGGCACTCGGAGCTATAGCAAGTGTTGTCTTGTGAATTATGTCTCATAATTCAGTATTATTTACATTACATAATTAAGTAATTCTATCCACTGGCAAATATTTAATTATAATGATAATGATAATGATAATGATATAATAGTTATGATAATGATGATGATGATGAGAATGATAGTGATAATGATAATGATAATGATAATAAATGTCAGTAATAATAATTATATCAATTTAATTTGTAACATTGGCTTCAGGTATGGGCCTTGTTCGGGAGTGAAAGACATGCACATACACATCATGTAAAAGATAATTTTGATTTTGAAGCACTGTATACTAGTTTGAAATAACAGTTGAAGAAAATGTTGTTTGTGGCAGAATGGAGTGACAGCTCTTCATCGTGCTATAATTCATGGTCATGCAGGCATTGTTCACACTTTATTAGAGGCTGGCTGCTCTGTTGATGAGACAGACGAGGTAAACATATTTATGTAGTCAGTAGTTTGTATCCCTGGGTGAAACACTTTCAGCGATCTTCCAGGATCCTTGACCTCAAAGATCAGTTTTTCACCTGGTAAATAAGTAAGTCATATCCAGACCGTTTCTCTCCATATCACTGTTGAACATTCATCAAGTTGTGTGTGGTTAATTTCTATGGGTCATTACAACAAGATTGATTGATTGATTGATTGATTTGAACATGGCAACCAGCTATTACTGGCTTACATCATAGGCACGGAAAGCATACAAAGAGCTACTTTGTGTGCAAGTTATGTAATCTTACATTCTTGTTTTGATGTCTCAGCCTGGCTAGTCCCAGGTCCCAACACCCCTTGGTTTCTGACCCCACCAGAACTGACATTTTGTGTTTTCAGATGGCTAAAAGAAATTCGTGCTTAAGACATAAATATCCAATTTTTTTGTAATTTCCATGTGATTATCAAACTTATGTAGACTCAATCAAGCAAGTAAGATAATTTCTGTCATACACACTTAAACTCTTCTAGATAATTAAATTTGTGATATACATGTGACTGGAGAACATCTTATGAGTTCTCTCATCTAATCAGCTGATTTAATAATCGTGTATGCTTGTAAAATGTGTTTCCAAACAAATATACACACTCTCACCAAGGACCACATCTTAATCTCTCTTTCCCCAACGCGCTGAAAATTCAACATAAGCTCCATACTTTCCTTTTAAAATTTTGGCTTTTGTCAAGATCCCCTACCCCCTATGGTCCATAGTTGTGGTTTAATCATGGCCTTCTGTGAAGTGGATTTGGATATTTCTGGAACAAGGAAAATGTATGTTATTATACAATGATTCTTTGGTTATATAAAATGAATTATTTCTTAGAATGGGAACACAGCTCTGCATGAGGCTGCCTGGAATGGTTACAGTAAATGTGTTGAGCTCCTTGTGGAAGCAAAATGTAATGTAAATATTCATAATAGGGTAAGTCAGGAATTTTCAAATTAATGTTAATACTTTTAATAAAATAGCCATCTGATATTTTGAAAATGGAAACAGTTTCTGTGTTTCTTTTCACTGAGCTCTGTATCAGTTGATAACATAACGCCACTAAGTTACTCAGGCATTGTTGCTTATGGGACGGCACGGTGGCCTCATGGTTAGCATGCTCTTCTCTGGATCGAGCAGTCCAGGTTCAAAACCCTGGCCAGGGACATTGTTGGTGTTGTGTTCTTGGGCAAGACACTTTACTCACACAGTGCCTCTGTCCACCCAGGTGTATAAATGGGTACAAGCAAATTTAATGCTGGGTGTAACCCTGTGATGGACTAGCATCCCATCCAGGGGGGAGTAGAAATACTCCTATTCACTGATAAGCGCCAGCCTGAGTGGCCACTTGTCATGTATGCATTTAGAATCTTTGCCAAGCAATAAGTTGGTTATTTTCCTCTCTATTTCAGACTGGGTTCACAAGCCTTCATCTTGCTGCACAAAATTGTCACTCTACAACATTACAAGTTTTGTTAGATGGAGGATCTAATCCACTGGTAAAAAATAATGTAAGTATTTTCCTAATGTCTTGTAATGTTTTAAAACAAACAAATACTGTTTTTCAGTAACACAGCCAATTGGAGAGGTGGAGTGTAATTGAAAATCTAGGGGGGAGTTTCTCTCATGTAGGCCAAGGGCAGTTGTTATTCTCTACTGGTGCTCTTGATAGATGTATGTACATGCTCAGCTTGTTCAAAACATTTCATTGTTGTTGAAAATGATGAGACAATGCAAGATCATGCAAATTTAGGGCGTGTTCGTTTGGGATCAATCCGGAATAAGAATAATTGGAATAATGCAAGTAAGCGTTTGTTTGGGAACTATAATTCTAATTCCGAAATACCTGGATTTCCATTCCAGCTATTCTGCTCCCAGGAATATATTCTTATTCCGGAATATCCCAAACGAACGGGCCTTTAGTTGATTTGCTTCAAGACGACAAAACCTAGAGACTGTTGATTCGTATGATTAAGATGATAACTTTTCTCAACAGTATGGTGACACCCCCCTGCATATTGCAGTACGCTATGGTCACACTGAAGTTTGCAAAATGCTTATGGAAACAAAGATCGACATTTCTGAGCAAAATAATGTAAGTTAAAGGTACTTGACAACTACAAAGTCTTCCTTACATCTTGCATCAGTCTTTCAATGCTGTCTTCGAAAGCTTAGCAGTGGTGGATCTTGGGGAGGAACCCAGGGGGCCCGGGCCCTCCCCTTATTTTGGGCAAAAAGAAGAAATGACAGAAGGGAGAAAAGCCAGCAGGGCAAGTACATAAAAACCGCCCCCCCCCCCTCCCCTCCCGCTAGCTCAAGGTCTGGATCTGCCACTGCTTAGTAATTGGTAAGTGTGCAGTTTTAGTCTTCAAAGATGTTATTTATTAACAATGGCTGTTTTTCCTTCAGGATGGCAACACCCCTCTGCATATTGCTGCCAGTATGGGGCATGAAAAACTCACTGAGATTTTACTAAACGGAGGAAGTATCTCTACTGTGAGAAACAATGTAAGCAATTTCCTTGGTTTTGGACCGAGTCTTATAATGATAATGTAATATAAATTTTTAAGTACAAAAAGCATAGTCTGAGCGTGACTTAAGGATTCCAAAAAGAAGACCTGGAGTTAGACTGTAATTATGATAATTAATATGGAAGAATTCCATTGAATCTTCTTGTCGGCTTCAAAACCACCAAAATGTCCAAAAAACGCATTTTTGGCAAAAAGTTCCAGGAGTCAGTCAATGGGTTAAAATGAACAGATGATTCATTTCCTCAAATGCCTGTAAGTTCCAACATATTTTGTTAAAAGGGCTTAGCTTGATTGACAGTCAGTCTACTGGTAAATGAGAGCATATTTGAAATAAGACATTCCGTCTTTTTGCACTTTAAATATTCGGATTCCTTTGCAATTAATATTGTGACATGTTATTTCTCTCTTAGTTTCTCCGTTTGACAGAAAATTACTTATCTGAAATGTTTTCCTGGTAAATCCGCATCCCTCGTTCGCGCGCTAAAGGGCTTGTAGTTAAATTAACAGTTTACACTGTGGCTCTTTCGA